>PVJL010004721.1:0-123471 GCA_004026885.1 Lyroderma lyra | reverse complement strand
GTGTGTGTGTGTGTGTGTGTGTGTGTTCACTTTCAGCTCCCCTGATCTAACAGTACACCCTACACATGAAACAAGAAGTGCAGCTGGCCAGGAGTCTTTAAGCAGAAGTAAGGGACACTAAAATTGATTCTGGGTGCACCCTTGGCAAACCCAGTCCACCCCTTACGTTTCACCCATGCTGCTGACGTGCAGAGCACTGACTGAGTGAGGGAACAGGAGCCAGGGAGCCCCAGCCCCTGAGCCGTCCTGCCCTTTGGAGCAAATCCAGCCCCTAGCCCGAGGCCAGAGGAGAACCTTCTTAGAGGAAAAGGCTGACACTGCCTTGGTGACGTGAAGGGCCTGTCCCCAAAGGCTTGATGTTTCCTGAGTGGCTGAGTTTTCGCTGCAGGGCAAAGCTATCATCCTGAGTTACTCTGGGAAGAAATGATCAGAATCGTTTTCCCAAATGCCCTCACTGGATGGAGTACCCACACAGTCAGGGAAAGGAAATGTACCTGAGTGGATTCCACTAGTGCTGGTGCCAAGCTCCTAATCCCCTCTGAGGCTCCCCTGCCACAACCCCCAACCTCCTTGTTCTGTGCAGGTCACCATAAACCAGTCCCCCAGCGGGGGAAATTCTATTTATGTTTAGGGAGCTAAATAAAACATGCCTAAGCTGTGTATTTGTTTATAAGTAAAAAGCTGTGTTGTCCAAACACCAAATTTTGGTTAATGATAATTTCTTCTAAAAATGACATTCCAGGTGGGGAAAAGCAACCACGACCCTCTCCCCCTAGAAAAAAAAAACCACTCCTGCTGACTTTTGTGGTCTTGGCTCTAAGCTCTGAGATGGAAAAACCTTCTGAAGCTGAAATATATTTTTTTCCATTACATTTTCTGTGGGAAATATATTTTATTTTTCTTATTGCTAGGGCTCCCATGATACTTTGTGAATGTCACCTAGACCTTCAACTTTCACATTTTGGTCATCGGACAAATGGAAAACTTAAAACTATTCAGTAGCTTTCCCAATTCCACGCAGTGGGCTGGGTGCAGAGCCTGTGTGTTAACCAAGGATCTCTACTCTGTCTCCTTCAGTGATTTTAAAAATCAGCTTGGCAAGGTTTAGCCAACCGAGTGGATTGGCAGAGGAGGAGGTGCTCTATCCCAGTGCAAGGACTTTTTTACCCCTCAGTCTCCGGAAAGTGCAGGCAGAGGCGTTAGAGTGTAAAAGGGGCCTGTGTGTGGTCTCTGGAATCACTTCCCACCTCAGCCAGCTGCCCTGAAGTTCCCCAAAGCTATTTTTATTCTCTGTGGGGTGTGGCCATTGAGTGATATTGCATTCACCCTCAACAACTTTCCCACTTAATTCATTTGTAAAAATTTAAGTGCATTCGAATGTGCTTCAGCCTGAAAGCCCACAGAGCCAATGAAGTTCACAGAAGGATGTGGGATTGGAAGCCCTGCCCTGGTCTCCTGGCAGCTTGCAGGAAAATCATTGCAGCCAGGCCAGGCAGTATGCAGTGCTGCCCCTTTAAGTGGGAGTCCTTCCTGTGGCTCGAGACTCTGAAGACCCCAGTGCAATAGTCTGCTTTTTAACTCTCATCACACTTAACCTGTGTTGTCAATGTCTATCTCATCCACTTGTTTGTAAGCTCTGGAGAGGAAGGGGCCATGTTATCTCATTCACAGCTTTATCCCCAGGGCTCAGCAGAGTTCCTGACACCTAGCAGGAATCACCGTTGGAGCAGTGAAGGGGACCGAAAAACCTCTTCAGCTGACTGGCAGACAAATGCCTGAAGTCAGGAGGATTTGAGGAAGCTCAGATCACGAGGCTGGGTCAGACCATAATTTTGTGGAAAGGGACTGAACTTAAAGGTCCTCGCTGTGCTAACTGTGTGTCCACAGCCAATCAAGAAGGAAAATAGTTTCATGGGCCTTAAAAGAACATAGAGGCTGAAGTTTCTTTCCAGTTGGTGTCTCTAAGGACATATGGCAGAAACGGCCACCACTTATCTTCAGACCTGGTGGAGATCAGGTATAGGTGGGAAAAAATGGGTCTAGTTTCTTTCCTTTGCTTGGAATAGTTATGTCTAATCTCCTTCTTAGGTGCTTATGCTGGGTGGGCTCAAGCCAGGTAATATTGCCGCCCACAGAGTTGAAGAGCAGCTGCTGCAAACCATTAAGTACATCTAGTGACAGCTCTTACACCCTCTGCCTCCCATCTTAGCCGGTGCCATCTGCCTGCAGGCATCTATGCTCGAACTCAAGCCACCAAAGTAGGGACACAGTGCCCCTCTGTGATGATCCACTGCAGATGTTCTCAGGGAAGCAGAAGCAGCCTATGACGCCCAGGGTCCATTAGATGGCTGTATTGCCTTTCCAATAAACACGTTTCTTCTCCCAGCACAGAGCGCTCTGCAGCTCCGGAGGCAGCCTCCTGACTGACTGTGTCAGACGCACACCGGCAAAACCAGAGTGAGGCTTTCTATAAGGCTCTGCATTGTTCAGGTTTCATCCCACTGCTCTGTCAGGGAGTGCAAAGAGGTGCTGGAATCTTCCTCTGGAATACAAGCTTGTTGGTTTCCAAAGTACACAGAGATAGCAAGGTCTGCTGCACAGGCGCTGGGCTAAGTAGTCAGGAGGCCTGTTTGTTGTCCCACCTCTTACATTACCTGAGATCGTATTACATGTCCATAGTTCCTCCTTCCCTCTCCACCCCGGCAGGGCTCACTAGGGGTGGAGTAGCCTTCCTGCCCCACTGGCTGTGGGCTTGATCAGGTGACTTGATTTGGCCAATGGAAGGTGGATATGCCAGGGAGCTAGTTAAAAACTGAGGCTCAAAAGGCCCTTCCTGCTCACTGCCCTTCTGCTTTTGTCAGCACCTTACGAAGAACTTGCCTTTGCTGCTTCTAGCACCTCCAGATAAGACGCGTGTCACATGATTACTGGCCAACCTGTATACTTGTGAGGAAGAAATGAATTTTTGTTGTTGCAAGCCTCTGAATTTTGTGGTGGTTTGGTACTAGGCATTATTGCTACACTATCTGATTTATATTAGGACTTTCAAGTTCCTTAATTTTACTTGGATTCACTTCTTTTTGTTTCTGTGGTTTGTTTTTGTCTGAGGTATGATTTGTGTGTAGTAAAATGAACAGATTTTCCTATTCTAACTGTACTTAATGAAATTTGACACTGTTAAACACTGCTACCCTAAATAAGCTATTGAACATTTTCTATCATTCAAGCAAAACTCCCTATGTCCCTTTTCAACAATTCTACCTCCTCCACTCGAGAGACAACCACTTTCTCGTTTCTATCACTATAGTTGAGTTTTGCCTGTTCTAGGGTTTCATACTTTATAGTCTCTTTGTATCTGGCTTCTTTTGATCAATATCATGTTTTTTAAAAAAGATTTATTCATGTTGTGTGCATAAGTAGTTTGCATTTTTTATTGATGACTAGTATTTCATTAAACAAGTATTCCATAATTTGTTCCTCCACTTGCATGGTGATAAACAATTAAGTTGTTTCCAGATTTTGGCTATTGTGAATAAAACTGCTTTGTGTGGACATGTTTTCATTTCTCCTTGATAAATAGCTGGAAATGGAATTACTGGGTTATAGGGAAAATTGCTTTCCAAATTGGTCAAGCCATATTACCTTTGATTAACAATGTATTACAGTTCTAGGGCCTTCACATGCTTGGCAACATTTGATGTTTCCAGCTTTAATTTTGGCTCTTTCAGTGGATGTGTGGTGGCATCTCACCATGGTTTTAATGTTCATTTTCCTGATGAGTAATGGTGGTGAACGTATCTATTCTGTGCTTATTAGCCATTACTACATCTATTTTTATGTAGAAAACAAAGGTCCCTTTCAAACCTTTATCCATTTTTTAAATTTGCTTTTTTTTGAGTTGTAAGAATTCTTATATGTTCTGTATACAAGTCTTTTATCAGACATGTGCATTGCAAATGTTTTCTCCGAGATTGTTCTGTCAATAACTGAGAGCTGAGTGTTGAAATATCTGACCATTATTGTGACTTTGTCTCTTTCTTCCTTCAATTGTATTAGTTTTTACTTGATGTGTTTTGAAGTTATGTGATTCAATGCATCCCTTACAATTGTTTATGTCTTCCACATAAATTTTTTCTTTTATCATTACAAAATGTCCTTCTTTGTCTCTTAAAATACATTCTGTCTTAAAGTTTGATTTGTCTGATATTAATATAGCCACCCAGATTTTGTTTATTGTTTGTATGTTAGATTCTTTTCTCTACATTTACCTTCAACCAGTTTGTGTCTTTATGTTTAAAGGAGTCTATTTATATAGGAAATAGCTGGATCTTCCTTTCTTCTCCTGTCAGATACTGTCTTTCAATTGTGATTTTTTTTTTTTGGTCTATGTAAATTTAATGTAATTATTGTTATAATGGGTTTATTTCTACCTTTTGACATCTATTTTTATTTCCTGTTTGTTCCATCTATCCATCTCTCCTTCATTTCTCCTTTCCTGCCTTCTTTTGGATGAACCAAGTATTTTTTCAACTATTCCATTTTATTTCATCTCTGAATTTTTCTTACCTACATCTTTATTTTTTTAAATTCATTTTTATTGTTAAACTTATTGGGGTGACATCTGATAGCAAGGATTACATAGGTTTCAGGCATACAATTCTACAGTACATTGTCAACTTGTATAGTAAGTTCACCACCTAGTGTGACTTCTCTTTCCATCACCTTATATTTGGCTTCCCCCCTCCTCTCCCACCCCCTCCCCTTTCTCCCCGCCCTGACCCACTCATCCCCAAGTAAACATTAAACTATTGATTGTGTCCATGGGTTGTTACCTACATCTTTTTATGTCTTCTTTCTGTAGTGGTTGACTTGGATTATAATAAACATTTTTAAACAATTGCAGTCTATTTTTAGATATTACATTCTTTCATACACAGTAAGAATTTATTACATTACAGTTATGTTTATTCTCCTCCTGCCCTCTATTCTCTTGTGATTTATTCTTACCATTATACAACATAAAGCCTACAAAATACTTTTATTATTTTTGTTTTAATCAATAGGCTTTTAAATAAATTTAATTATACTATCACGATTGTAAAATATTTTATGTTTATCTGACTGTTTACCTTTTCTGGTATTCTTTGTTCTTTACTAGGGATCTGAGTTTTCATTTGACGTTTCCTTCCAGTCTGTGAAATGTCTTTCAGCTCTGCTTGTAGTTCAGTTTCCTGTCCTCTTCTACCCCTGTGCTGGACAAAAGCAGCATGGACAATCTTCTCTCCTAGGAAGAGATGGTGACCGTCTACATTTTAGTTTGTGTAGGTTTCTGTGTGTCCTTAGCTCTCTGGTACGTTTCAAAACATGATTTTAGAGCTTATCCTTTTTGCATTCTTGGTTAGGGTGGGAGCAAGAGTGTCTTGTGACTTTCTTAATCTGAAACAGAAGCCTAGAATTTAGTTTGCTTGTTTTAAAGTGAGACGTTTAAACAGTATTCACTCAGCTGATAAATATTTCTGAGTAGCCCCTCCAGAAGCTCAGTATCCAAACTAGAGAAGTATAAAGTCTTTCTGTCTTTCAGTAACTTCTTAGGATCAAGTTTTGCATTTTTTTTTAAATTTTTTGAGATTTTTATTAAGATATAGCTAACATACTAACTTTGTGATCTAGGGTAATTTGCTTGACTTCAAAGCTTTAATTTTCTCATTTATAATATAGAATTGGAATTCACAACTTTCTCATAAAAATTGTGAAAGTTAAATAAGATGGTGCATATAAAGCTGTTTTATGTTTCTTGCACATGATAAACATACAGTAAGCCTTAGCTGCTGTTATTCTTACAGAATGGTCCCAAGCCCCAAAACTCAGTTACAAAAATAGGTTATAGAATAAGGTCACAGCTTCTCTTCTGGTGTTATTTATAACCTCTTTTAGCCATTCTCAAGGAAAAATTCAACAGAAACATTCCCCTTTCTTTAAAATCAACTTAGTTCCAGGAGTTTAAGAATTTGAGACAGTGCAAAGATATATTCAATACCTTTAATTAGTAACCACTAATACATTTCTCCAATGTGCCAACAAAAAGGTTGAAAGTAATCAGAAGATGAAAGGTTAATTAACTCAATCTTTTATAGTTCAGAACAAGCTGGGCTGGGCTTCAAAACACTGTATTTTGGACAGAGAGCCTTGTGCCTGAAAAGAAAAGAGAAAGGAAAAAATTCAGTCCAACCTAAGCTGAGAACAAACAACAAAGCCAAGGAAATTGGCTAACAACTTCAGCCTATTTCCTCTTTTTTTTTTAAAAGATCTACTTGCTCCAGTGGGACTGGTACTGGGAGTGCTGCTGAGATGATACAATTTGAGGTAATGTTAATCCAGTCCTTCCCAGCACACAACTCTGGGTAAGGTGATGCACAAGGGAAAACTCGTCAGTGCCCTGAGGCCAGTCAATGCTCACAGGAGCCATTAACATGATGTTTCTCTGAATGGTCCTGGCCTCTCCTTCTACGTCTTTCCCTGTCTCCACCAACTCATCTGATCCACCTAAGAACTCTGTGTTAGGCAGGCATCTTTTCTCCCTGTCATTTCTACCTTAAAACTGAAGTCATTGGGTGGCATAGGATCATTTGTGCATAAGGTTCTTTTGTCCTTCTTGAGAGAGGCGTTTCAAGCATAAGTGAGTAGCTGGGGCAGACTTTTGTCTTGGTGTCCGTGAACTTCTTAGAACTCAGAAAATAATCCCAGGGTGAGCTGTTAACAAGAGCTTCCCCGCGGGGCCTTACAGCCCAGAAGGGCAAGGCAGGGCCAGCAGTGACGTGAACCCAAGTGAAGAGCTAAACCTCTGTGAAGGCAGGCTAACATCTACTGTTAGAATGAATTTCAAGTAATCCTGTTGTCATTATGGGATTCAAGTTAAGAAAAGTATTTCCTCTTTGCTCTGTTTTAAGCATAACACTTATAACCTGGGCTTCTTTGTGTCAAAATTCTGTCATTACTTCAGATCACCCTTATAAGAAAAATCTTCACAGATGTTTTCCTTGTTTTCCCACCCAGATATGACTGCGTCTTAGTCTTCTCTGCTTACCCATAATGCCTACCACAGTGCCAGGATGATGCAGGCAAGGTGCACTGTAGCTTGAAGAATACAAAACTCCAGGAAGCATGAATTGCCCTCTGGCTAACAGCTTGGACAAAGCGATGTTCAAAACAGTGAGAGCGATCTGAAGAAATGGGATCTAGCCTGTGCCCAGAACTTAGAATTTGAAAACAACAAAACAAGTAAAAAAGGAAGTACTTCTTTTTTACTTTTCTTCTCATCTTTATATTTCAATCTTAAATTTTTAGAGAGAGAAGAGTCATGGGAGAGGGGTGGGCAAATTGAGGAGAGGCTAATGAGGGAGTTCACAGATGTGTGGGTGCTCTGAATGGGTTTGCATCCTCTCCAGGAGCAGCCTGGGAGCTGACAGAAGACACGTGGACGCTCTCTTCACAGTAGGGTTGTGCTGTGGTGGAGAGTCACCCCTCACCACATGCCGAGAGAACTGCTTATTCTCAGGTTTCCTGGTGCACCTGTGGGGTATGTCGGAGTCCTGTGAGGCTGTGGTGGAAGCCGTTTTGTTCTTTTGCCACTTCGTATCTTACTAATCTTGACAAGGATGATCCTGCACCAGTGTCTATTTTCACTGATGTCATTTGATCCACCGACTAATGCCATAAAACACATGCACTTACTGGTGACTGCAAAGACAGTGTGTCATGCCTAAATATGTTTTAGGGTGACCATTAATATCACTGGGACACCAGCACAGTGGAACTAACACTGTCCCTGGAGGGGAGTGTCCAGACTTGAATATGACACTCTTTGGAGCCACCAGGTCCACTCATGCCAAAAACGGCATGAGATTAGATGACTCATTTACTACCCCTTGCTCCTCCGTCAGTGTTGAGATTTACTTTCTATCAGCTCTTTACAGATCTAAATTATGTGGGGATAAAAAATGCATTTCTATGTTAGACCTTGAACTTTGAAATTAACCAGCTTTTTAGTTCTTACTTTGTCAAACTTGGGTTATGACCTGCAATTTTCTAACCAGCTCATCCTGCTCATGTCATACTCAGTCCACCTTAATTTATGATTTCTATACTGTCAGGGAGAGAAATGCAGGATGTCTATAGAAACTCAAAACACCATTAAACACTTGCTTTCATGTACACACAGTTATGGGCCCAAATAGAAACTTCTACAGGCAGATTGGGAAATCAGTCATTAGACAAACAACATAATAGTGATTAGTTTCAACTCATATGTTTTCAGTGTGCTGGGCACGTGTGCTATGTGTTGTATGTATTAAATCTTTCAATTCTCACAACAACCCATGCAGTGGCCTTTATTTTTCACAGCTGGGAAAACACAGTGCACGTAGCCAATCAGGCTATGTTTCATAATGCCCCTGGGTTCCTCTAGACACAGCCTCATACCTTCACAATCTGTGCAATTCAGTTTTGCTGCATCCATTACTGGCTGAAGGGAGGACCATGCAGTATAGGCTTTTAAAATTTTTTTCTACATGTCCCTGAACTTGGCAGTTCCCTTCTCTATAGAATCATGATAATTCCATGTACATGGCAAGTTGCAATGGGGGCTAAAATGGATAGATGTGAGTGTGTGGCAAAATGAAGGTTGCCACCTAATGCTCCTTTCTTCCCTCTCTTGCATTTTACTTCACTAACATTCCCTTTCTTTCCCCTCCATCTGATTCCTTTGATTTGCTAAGCAGGTTGACCAGATGTTCTGTTTTAAATGGGACAGAAAACAACAACATAGCCCTGTGTCAAATGATAACGTACAGCCAGCCTAGTCTCACTGGGCTAAACGCAAGGTGTCAGTAGGCTGACCACACGTACTGTATGAAACGGGACAGCACTGTTGTTTCCTGTCCTGTTTAAAATGGTACGTCTGCTCAGCCTATTGCTAAGTCATGCGGGTTTTTATAAGTGCTTCCACATATAATTACTTGGTCTCTATAAGCCCCTCTTGCAATTTGTGCTTTCTTTGCCACTCACAAGTTTGCTTCCTGGATTCACCAGCTTCCCTAGGCTGGGATGCCCCAACCTTCACATTCTTTGCAGACTAGCCCATAGGGACTTCATGCTGGGGCTTTGAACATTCTGTCCCTTCCTGCTCAGTACAATCGCATCACAGCCTCTAAGAACAGTCATGCAATAGCAGCACAGACAAAAGTCAGAGGAGGTCACTGGATTCTAATTATAAATAAAGCAAGCTGCAGTTGTATAATTAGGTTGGAAGGAACAGCATTACAGCTGTTTTAAGGGTTGTGACCGACACTGACAAAAGGTAGGAAACTCAGGGAAGCAGATGCCTTATCAGCTTTGCCTTTGATGGCCTAATTTGGTGGGCTGATGTATTCCCCTTCACGGTATTTTGAGCTTCTAAATTTCTGAATTTTCGTTTTTAAGGCATTCACAGGACTTTATACCTGAGAGACTGATGGACTCCTTTGAAACTTAAATAACCCAGAGGAACCATCCAAACCTGTGGGTGGAATATATTCGTGCATTTTAAAAAAGGCATATTATATACATCAGAGACTTGGATGGCTCATTAGGAAGGGTTTGGTGGAGTATGTAATTCAGGATTTAATGTGCTGTCCATGAACTAAACTTATTGGGGCTGTACTAAAGCTGTTTTATTTTACTTTATTTTCCACAGTAACATTTAAAGCCTAAAGCACTTATACAAAATGACTGACTAATCATTTGCATAGTTTCATTTTTGAAATCCCAGCCTTTTTCAAGTTAGATGAAAACCAGACGTACCTGAAGCCAATATGCCTTCCACAAAACTTAAATAACCTTGGTGAAAACTTCTTCTTTTTCTTCTTTTAATTTACTAAGCTGAGAATGAGTTATTTTAACTTTTGTCTCTGGGGAATTTTCTGTCCTTAAATCCCTGTAATGCAACTTTTGAGATTCCTCATAGAAAACAAGCTTAAATTGGATTAAGCTTTACAAACATGTATTAATACTTTACTCTTTAGTATATGAATTATCCTTTTTTTTCCAGAAGAAAAAAAGAGAGAGAAAGAAAAGTGGTGAGCAGGACTTAGAGGGAAGTCAATACGATGATCAACAATTTGGAAACTATATATTTAAGGTATGAGAGGGGTAATCAGGTGGAAAAAGATGACACTGAACTCTCTGCACCTTAATGTGGATTCTAGGATCCATATTTTCTCTAGTCCCTGTGCATTCTATCTGTATTATTCATGTATTCTCTGCCAAAGTTATAGACATAAAATGTATTCCTCATTTTGTTGCTGTCCCAATTGGCCACATAGAAATATCCAAATTACTGGTGGGTCCATGTCCAAATCACTGAACAATTTTTTCTGGACTGTGGGGAGCTGCAGAAAAAAAGTAGATTCAGGTTTTTTTTTTTTTTATCTGGAGAGAAGCAATCACCAGGGATTTGTGCTTTGTGGAGAGGAATGGGTTGCATTGAGGGGACAGTGTGTGGAGAGGTGTCACAGTGAGGGTGATGCTGAGCCTGAGAACACCAGAGCTCTTACCCATAGCCATTACTCAGAGCCTCCTGCCCATCTGAAGGCATT
Organism: Lyroderma lyra; assembly: GCA_004026885.1. Taxonomy (NCBI): domain Eukaryota; kingdom Metazoa; phylum Chordata; class Mammalia; order Chiroptera; family Megadermatidae; genus Lyroderma; species Lyroderma lyra. The sequence goes on along the minus strand of PVJL010004721.1, from coordinate 112,840 downwards.
ATTGCTGTGAGAGAAAGGGCAAGGAACGGTGTATTTTGAAAGCAGTATTTAGGAAGTGACATAAAGAGCTTCTAGGCTATTTAACACTCTGTGGATGGGACATAGAGAAACATATGGGAGTGTGTAAAAATTTCCTTCTCTAGGTGTCCTTAAACCTGGAAAAAATGTTAGTATTTTCTTCAGCCTGTGGTTTCTGGTAGCATTAGGTGTAGCATCATACTCAAACACAAAAGGGTAAATTATAAGGGGACAGGAGAATTTATTGAACAGCTGCTTTGTGCCAGTAACTGTGCTAGGTACTTTATGTACACCTATTATTTGTTCCCTGCCACCAAGCAAAGTGATCATTACTATCCTTATTTACAGGTAAAGAAATTGAAGCAAAAGGTGAGAAACTTACCCCCGATACTATGTTAGATTAGCAGTTGTTGTCTTGGTTCTGCAGCTAACAAGCTGTGTGACTAGTTCCAACTTAGAATATCCCGTTCTCATTTTTCCCCTCTGTCAAATGAGTGAACTGAATTGGGCTCTTTGTGGATTCTAGAGGTAAGATTCTGAGCTCTAATATTCCAAGAATTTTCTCTAGGTCCTGTGACTCTTGGTGTCTCACAGACCCTGTAAGCTTATCCGACAGAACAGAACCAGGTGGTCCCCTGTTCTCAGGACAGCCCAAAGCGCCTTCTGGAACCTCTCAGATTTGGGGAAGCCAAAACGAAGGATTGTCTTATTCTGGCGGGAGAAAGTAGGGGCTCAGGTTATGGATTTTGGAAAAATGGTGAGTTGAGGAGCTGCAACTTACTGTGAACAGAAAACACGGGATCTGTCTGTTGTCAGCAACTGAAGTAGCCTTTTGGTTACTTCTCAGATGACCTTGACTCTTCCTCAGTGGACAGGGTGCCACATCCTTCTATTTTGTTCAAGACTGATAAATTAGCCTCCTCTTGCTTACCTGACCTCCACCATTCCTCAGTCCTTTCCAGCCTTCTCTCTAAATCTTTCTCTCACCTCTGGCCTCATTTATTTTGCATATAAATCCTAAGATTTATATGTGCCACTCTTAAAACTGGGCGATATGCTCAGAATGAAAAGCTGTTGTTAGTTACTCTATGGCAGACGTAAAAGTAATGCCCTCTCCTGGTCTCCAGATCCTTGTGCTGTGGGTGAGCCTTACTTACCATTTAGAGCCCTGGAGTAAATTATTTTAAAGTGCAATTTCTACAAACTCTCGTGGGCTCTGGTTCCTGGAATGCTCCACTTACAGTCTTACGTTGTTAAGAAATGCTCAGTTCAGATTTGAGCTTTTCTCTTTCTCAACTGCTAATATAGGAGGGCTGTCCAGAAAAAAAATCCAGCCATAAAGGCCTCTATTTTTCATATTATGTGGCTGGATACTTTCTAGACAGCCCTCATTATCAGACAGCCCTGTCCTTTGTGTAACTAGCCCCTTTTATTTTTCTTAACCTCTGTGAGGAGTTTCCCTTAAATTAGAAAAGCAGTATGTTTATAGGTTAATTTCTCTTTAATCAGGGCCAGGTTCTTCTATCTTTTAGGATGTACTGGTGATGTTAAAAACTCTCAGAAATATTCATTAAAAAAAAAAACTATGACTATAATACAATTGAAAAGCACAAATTTAGGACTTACTCCAAGCTAGATATTGTGCAGAAGGCAGAGTTGAATAAATCATTGTTTATCTCCTCCAGGAATTTATGTTCTTGGAGACAGATTCACCTGTTGCTGCTATGAAAAGCAAGCTGAAGTATTAGAGTGTTGCTGGGGTTCAGAGTTAAAGAGACTGCAGGTGTTCAAGGTGTGTGCAGGCGAGATCATTAGCTGCTTCCTAGCTCAGAGAGCTGCAGCCCGTGGGGACGTTATGCTGTGTGGAGACTTGGGGATCTGAAAGTGACACCCATCTTCTTTCTCTTATTCCTGTGGAGGAAGAGTCTACATTCCTAACTGAAGGACAGGTCCTGCCCTCAAAGTTCAGCATTCAATTTCCTCTTGCTTTCAAAAGGATTTTAAAAATTAACAGATTGATGGAGGTAAAACTGACGTTCTGGTTCTGTGCTATTTGGTTTTTCAGTCACACTGAATGTGGTTGTCACTCCTGCTGGGACAGTCTTCCATTGTCTTAACTGCAGTGACGTTACCCCACCCTGAGTGCTCCTTGCTCTTAGGGCTGCTTTTGCTCCCTTCCCATTGGAGGCTCTCTTTCTTCCCCACGGTCCAATTCCGAGATTCCTAAAGTCTAAGAACAGGGCCTGCATATTTTCTCTATTTTCTTCCTTTCCTATAGGTGATCTAATCCATTTCCATAATTTTAAATATTATCTTATAATAATAGAGCCTAATTTTATCTCTCTCAGCCACATATTTCCTTTGGGTTTATCCAACTGACTATCCCCTGTTTCTGTTTGACTATCTCAGAGACACCTGAGACATAATTGTCCAAAATGGAATGTTAGATTTTCACTCTTCCTGCTTCCCCATTGCTGCTATTCTCAGTGTTGGCTCTAACAATCAGCCACCCAGATGCTCAAGTCAGAAATCTAGGGGTTCACCCATAATTCATGCCCCCTGCCCAATTATGATCATCAGTGGTCCTGGTGCATCTGTGTAATAAATGTCTTGAATCTGACCATCTCTCGCTGTTTTTCTTAGTGTGACTTTGGACCATCATGATCTTCATCTGAATTAATGCAACTACCCTCCCTGCTCACACTCCAGTGATCTTGGCATGCAAATCCCACAGTTCTAGTTTTTACCCACGTAAGTCCCTTCAATGGCACTTTTTGTCTTCTATTCATATCAGGCAAAAAAAGGCAGGAAGGAAAGCAAACAAAACAAAAAGCAACTCTCTGTTGTTTAACCTTTCCCTGCCCTCCATGCAGCGATATAACCATTCTACCTTATTGTATGAATCCTCCTTCTTTCTCATCTTTGTTGTACCCTATGACGTTACCAAGGTTACCAAAATGAAGACAGATTCCTGCTTGAGAAAAATTCTGGTAATATTTTCAGTATAATAAAGTGTGCATATAATCAGAAATGGGATGGAACATTCACCAATGTTCCATGAGTCAATCTGCCAATAACAGCGACAACAGAGGAACATTTATTTTCACTGCAATGATGATGTCCATGTCACTGATTCACATGGAAAATATTTCAAAGGCAGCAGATTCTGTAATGTAGAGTGAGAATTTACTGTTTTTATTAGATTCTCACTACAACTGGCCATCTTCATTTAAATGTTACTATTACTGGAGGAGGATGGGTGTTAGCCTGGCTCCTATATGGAAATTAATTGAAGTTCTTTCTCGTACTCGGCTGGATAATTTAAAAACTAATATACTGTGCAGACAGCAGTGCCTAAAGTTTATAGAGACTGAGTGGTGAGCTGCAGGCATTTGGGTCTGCCAAGCAGAGTAAGAGATAGATAAAGCTAAATTACAGACCTATTAAAAATAAATTAGTGGCATCAAAAAAGCAAATTAAGATGCAGATAATCAATCTAATTTCAGGGTCTCTGGTGAATGTTAATGCTTAATTCTTCTCATGTTTGATGAAGGCATCTATTAATTAAATATTTATATAAAAATTGGCTTGTACAAGGTCTTTATGTCAAGAGGGATCAACTTCAATGGACAGGACTCTCAGAACATGGCCTTGATTTTATAGGGAAAGGCAAGACCTGCCTTCACACCCTCTACATTAGGGCTCATTTTCCTAAAATATCTTTGACAGCTGGGAAGAGCATTTCCTCCATTTCTATTTTCATCTACTTTCTCCTGTGGCTTTTTTTTTTGACCATTTTCAAACCATCCATCATGCTTTCTTCTACTTCACAACTATTCTTAATGCAGAGGTTGTAATGGAACATCAAAATAGAGAAAAGAGTTGGATTGGTAACTGATTTTGGAGAGTAAAGGGGTTGAGTGAGCAGAGAGATCATGAGTTAGGAGAAGGGAAGATGTATTCAGAGAAGTGACGGGGGGCATAGCAGGATGCTGGGTCCTTGAGCAAACATATGGAAAGGAATTTTGAAAGGATTTGAAATCCTGTGAGTGTTAGCAGATGTAAAACTTACGGATCCGATGAAGGAGTGGGTCATTGTTATCCAATTTACTATCTGATATCATTTTGCTTCTCTATACTCAATCTATTGGGGGAGAGTATTACTACTGTACAGGTGTCAAAAACACGGGCCCAATGAAGTTTCACCTTCACATCTATTCCTCATACCTAACCTATAACAGAGGGTCAGAGAGGAATGCAGCAGGGAAGTCACACAAAGCCGTGTACAGCACCCTGGTCCTTCTGGCGTTAAAGGAGCTCACAGTTTTGCAACACTAAAAAAAAAAAAAAACAAAAAAACGGAGCAAAAGAGGCCACTCCTGCTGCTACATCTCACTGCCCTACTTTGTAGCAGAAAAAGGATTGAGTCAGAGGCTGGAATCAAAGCAAATCTTCCCCGCCCGCTGTTGCAAATCTTGCTCCTGCCAGTTTTGTGCCTGCTAATGGTGGTAGGAAGAATGGTGGAAGGCAGCATGCACATAGTTGGTCTTTTAAATTTAATTTTTAATTGAAAAAGTCATACAACACAGGGAAAAGAAAACACTTAAAATAGAGCAGCTATTAATATAACGTGAAAAGTCAGTCTTCTCTTATTCTCTCAGTCTAGGTTTGATTTTCACAGAGGAAAAGTAGTTTGCAGGGGAGGCAGAAAATGAGTAACTAACTAAATAAATAAGGACAGTGACATGCACCTCTTAACAAAACATTGCAAGTCTGCAGTTCAGAGAAGTAAGCAGCATAGAGTGCAATCGAAGTGACAAATCCTTTCTTTTCATATTCTCCTGGGAATAAAGATCTGGCATCATAACAAGGCAGAGCTCTGGTCTGCATGGGTCCTGATCTCATGGCATGGGCCACATATTAATAGATTTCTAGCCATCTCACATGTTGTTTGGGACAAGTTACCCATTTGTTTTTATCAGTTATCCCTGGGGAAGTGCTGGGTGTACCTTAAGGGGCCACCTCCATCGTGATCCCTGTCTAGCAACTGCACGCGATGAACTTCTCCCACTCAGTGAGTTTACATCTGAGAATTTTTAATTTTGTGTTTTATTTTGTACTTAATCTATATCACAACAGTCAACAATCAATGTTAGTAATTACTTATTAAAAGCCTGTTATTTTCCAGCCTATGCTATATGTAGGATCATATCATATATTATGATTGTATCATGTTATGTGATTCTCCAAGGTGGAGCTGGGGTCCCTACGATGTGGCTAAGAAGTCCTCCACTTCTTAGCATTTATTATGTTGTATTTTAAGTCTCTCTCTCTCTCTTTTTTTTCTGTTTTCTTTTATCTCTCTTGTCTCCACCTCTTTCTTGTTACATAGTTCTCTCTGTTATACAGATGATCTTATATATCTACTATCTATCTATCTATCTATCTATCTATCTATCTATCTATCTCTATTTATCTACCATTTATTATCTATCTATCTATTGCTGTTTTATTAGACCATGGTGTGCTTTTCTGTATTTTTTCTCTCTTACTCCATTTGCCTTTATGGGTCTAGAAGAACTGTTTTCCTTCCCAAAGCACTTAATTTAGCTGGGGTAAATTTTGTGTTCCTGGGAAGGCCCAGCCATTGTGTCAAGTGAAGCTGTACCTATCTGGTTTTGGGGTGTTCTCTATGAGGGGTGCCCTCTATGAGGGGTGCCAGAACTAGGCTGACCAGATGTGCTGCTTGAAAATAGGACAGAAAACAATGGTACTGTCACATTTCAAACAGTAGATATGGTCTACTGACACCTTGAATTTAACCCAGTGAGACTAGGCTGACCATACATACTATTTGAAAGAGGACAGTACCATTGTTTTCTGTCCCATTTAAAGTGGTAAGTCTGGTCAGCCTAGTCAGAGCAGATGGACAGTGTGGACAGTGTAACCCTGCAGACGAGCTGCATTGTTAATAGACCACAATACTGGTTTTATGTTTGTGTATTTTTATGTCTTTCTCAGTGTGTGTGTGTGTGTGTGTGTAAAAAAAATACTACTGCTTTGTGACAACTTGGAGATGGAAAAACATCTGCCTGGAATTTGGTAGGTGACTCAAGAACCTAAAGCTTTCTATATTTTCCAATTTCCCTGAGGGCTTCCAGCTGTAGAGCAAAGAAGAAATAAAGGTTATGTCAGTGTACAGGGAACATCCATCCTGAATTGCTACTTAAAATCTGGTGGTGACCCTGGCCTCTTTTTAGCATTGTAAGGTATAGTTCATAACTGCTGGAAGGCGGGTGTTGTCAGAAGGCACCCTGTTTCTATATTCTGCTCTTTGCTGCTGTGATCTAACCACTGTGTGCATTTCTGTAGCTCCACTGGAGCACCATGTACCCTCAGTCATCAAATTCTAATGATTCTCAAAGAGAAGACCAATGAGTTACATCTGTCCTTCCAGATCCATCTCCTGCCTTGCCCTTTGTTCCAGAAAGCTGACCTTAACAGACTTATGTCCCCTGGGTACGTGTGCTCCCTGGGTTTCTGTCAGATCTGTTGGAGAGAGGCGCTGAGGGGTCGTTGGGTGGGAAAGGAGAGGTGGGGGCCACTACTTCAGCTCTCGCCCGTGTTCTGATCATGCTTCTTGCCGCAGCCTCTTTACTTGATATGAGCTTCCCTCTATTGCTAATCCTCGAGGGCTTCACTGCTCTTCCTGAAACCTGCCTCCCCCTCTGCAAGGTGTCCTTTTATTATAAACAGCCTCTGTTAGCACTTTGAGTATCCACCGGTCTTGCCAGGATGCTGAGTGGTGCAGCCGTCAAACCCATTAGGAAATTGGCTGAGTTGTGGGTTCCAGGTGGCAGCAAATTCCCCAACAGGCTGAGGCTCATAGAACAGTGGGAGGTCTTGGCATCACGACATGTCCTAAGGCCAGGACCTCGGAAGCCCTCATGTCTGGATTTACAATCTCCCTTTCTTTTTATCACTCATTAGTGAGTCTCATTGGGATTTAAACAGTAAAAACATATCAAGGGGCAGGTGGCAGTATAATTACAGCCTTGAATATGGGCTTAGAGAGATGTGGATTCAAATCCTAATTTTGTTGATTATGTGTAATACGTGCTTGTCTTCACTGAGACTGTTTCTTTGTAGATGAATGGGAATAGTCCTGCCCCTTCCCATTGGATTCTTGTGAAGAGTAAAAAAGGTGGCCAGAAAATACCTCTTTCAAGGCACCCTTCCCTGCCATAGCCCTACACACAGACACACACCAAACACACCCACCCACACAATACACACATGCACATATGCCCACATGCTTCCATTTTCCTTTCCAAATCTACCTTGGCTTTAGCCCTAGGAAGAGATTTCTTGTATCCAGGGAATGCGGCCTGATGGGGTAGGCACTACTGTGGTTTTACAGTGTGTCAAACTAGGCCAGCCTGAACCACATCCTAGAATTCCAGTATGATTCTGGTGAGGCTGGGTCACAAGAGAGACTCCTGGGTGAGAAGTGGAGTGTGGGAGTGAAGTGGCAGCCATATTGTGGCTTGTGCCATCATCTCTGATTGGACGAATTGCCTCATCGCTGGTGGCACTGGCCAGGCAACTGCTGCACTGTCCCATGATCCTCTTGTGGCTCCTCTGACTCGGGTGCCTGGTATGTGTGCTCAGCAACATGACGAAGGACTTTGGCTTCTGTAGAACACCAAACCTCTAAAGTCAGAGGCAACAAGAAGTGACAGAGATTTCAGTTTGTTCTCCTGGCCTCTCGTTTACACTTTTTGGTTCTGTTTTGTTCTTGTTCTTCCCCACTTTGTAGCCACCTTCCCTTCCAGCTGCCTGATGGAGTTCAACATTCTAGCATCAGACTCAGACCTATAAAACACACACACACACACACACACACACACAGGCATGCACACACACCTGAGAGGAAATGAAAAACAAAGCTTTAAGTTTACTCGAACTCAATGGCTTGGCTGAAGAAAGGAGTGACTCCTTGATTTGTAATACTTCTAGCAAAGTTGGAGGCAGTGGCTTCCAGATCTGCGTGAAGTCAAGTCAGTGGCTTGTGTCACTGCCCCATCTGGAGGAGGGACTGAGAGTGTGTCCGAGTGGTCAGGGGCCACGTTGAGAAGTAGCCCCAGCTCAAAGCAACCCAGCATTGGCATCCATCTAGGTTGGAAACTAGCTGCATCTATCTCCTTAGCACCTGCAGCTCACCAGGCTTTGCTTTCCTTGCCTGGACACCCTCTTGGGGCCAGTGCTGGGGTAGGATGAAAAAAATACAGCAAGGGCAGGAAGGTGGTGTGTAGGGGTTCTTAGGAATGAACAAGCAGTGAAACCTACCTTTCTGCTATTAATATTTTTCTGGAATTTCCAATCATTCTTTAAGAAAAATTCCCTTGTTTAGGTAGGGTGGGATAAAATATGGAGATGGTGACCTTTGTTTTTGTTTTTTGTTTTTCTTCTTTCACTGGCCTTCTCCATTTCCCTTTAGTTACTACACAGGTGATTATTGCCTCAGAGGAAAGATGTATAAGGCAAGTCCAGGAAACCAGAAAAAGCCTGCAGATCTCTCAGGCCTTTATGTTCTAATAGCCTATACTCTTAGGTGAACCTGAAGGTGTGAGGCTAAGAAAAAAAGTGGACTAGAGCTTTGCTCCAATATATAGACCAAAAAGTGTTTTCCTTGATCCAGGACTGAGAGAGGAGGAAAATACTGACCAGGATCTGCAGTAGCCTTCCAAGAATGCTGCTGGAAGGTGGCCAAGCCCTGGAGAGAAAGTGACCACATGGTACATTCAGGCGACAGTCCTCGTGCAACCTTGCAAGAAGGTTCCTGGGTCCATGGTGAGGCTCACAGACAACTGAGGCCATTGGCTTGGAGAGCCTTGTTGACCAAGGGAAAGACCTCTGCGACAGCCTGAGTGCAAAGACTCCATCCTCTCCTACCCCTCAGCATACCAGCACTCTCCATAGACATATTCTCCCAATATTTGGGGATAATGATAATAATGGTAAGAACTAGAGATTGCAGTCACTATGTACCTACCAGCCACAGTTCTAATGACTTTACAAATATGAACTTATTTAATCATCATAAAAACTCTTTGAGCTGAATCTTGCAACCCATTTTAGAGATGGAGAAACTGAATCCACATAACAGGATTCAAATCTAGAAAATTTAGCTCTACGATTCATCCTGGGGGTGTGGTTGTCAAAGACAGTGATGTTTCTTATATGTACATATACCTGAGCTTACAGGCATAAATTCATACCAACTAAAAAGTAGCTATGGTTGCAATTAATATATTTTATCTTGGCACTTCCACAGGGGCAGAATTAGTTATTTTGTCTAGAGGCGAAAGGAAGAGATATTTACTTAGATCTGCTTATAATACTCTGGCAGCCTAGTAGGGGTCAGAAGTAAAGATTTAAAATTCTCAAAGAAATCTGTGACCTCAACCGTGTCATACTTTCAGCTAAGCATCTGTACATCATAAGTCCCCAGTAGATATCAGCTACTTTAATGATTATGATTACAATTATTGTTATCATTACCCAGAGGAGGCTGCACAAACCCAATTTGACAACACAAAATAAATCACTCCCACCCACCCCATCCCCTTAAATCTACGTACCCTTCATAAGACTGGATTCTGATGAGGTCATCATGGTGATTACTCCACCCTTGCCTAGGATATCCAGTCCTTAATTCACCTCTCCCTTCTATTGAAGGGAAACACAGTCTGATCCTTTAAATTAGAAATTCGGTGTACTAACCTTTTCAAAAATGCACTTAAAAGAAGAGGGCAGTGCTTGGCAAAACTGAAGGCATTATTTAATGATGTAATAGTCACAGGATTCCATAGAATGTTTAATGAATGACAGAATGGTAGGATTCAATGACTATGAAATCTTGGGATGATCAGGCTTACCATGACGTCTCAGGTTTTCCCAGTGACCGGATGCTTGTCGCCCACACCCTCCTCTGTCTGTGTTATAGGTAGGACGTGGGAGTATGGATGAAGAGCTGAGACATGGCTACATAAATCGGAATGACCACGAGCACTGAAGACATAAAAGTCACTTTGGTGTTACACAATCTAAGGCATCATGGCCTCTTAAAGTTTGCTGGGAAGTAGCTCTGTTTTCTGCAGAGGAAAAGGGGGCTGGCTTATTGTGTTTCTGAGGGTATGAGGTGCCAGTGGAGATAAGGTTTGCCATGCACAGCTATACCAGAAAATATAGGTGTGTGTCACGGTAGGGATGCTTATCCAAGCATGTTTGCATGATTAGAGAAGTGTTGTTTTGAAGACGAATGATATGAATGAATGAATGAGTCTCAGTAATGTTAAATCCCAGTGTACAATTGACTCTTTGAGAAAGACCAGTTGATTTATTTGATCAAAATGAAGATGTAGAGTGTTAAATCATATCCATGGAGCTAGGACAATACCTTCATGATACATAGTGTTCCATAAAGATTTATGGGGTCAGTGAACACAATGCATGAGTAGAAAGAGCAATAGATAGCAACTCAAGAGGCCCCAAGTTCTACTTATTCCATAGTCCCTAAATACCTTGGCTCAGCTTCTCAGACTCTCAATCCTCAGACACCAGGTAATATTTACGGCCATTTCCAGCTAACAGTGACATAGAAGTGCATTCTGTGCTTGGTGCAAGTTGATAGTTACTCATTGGAATGTCATGCTTCCCCCTTGAGTACATTCACCCTCAGATCAATGGCTACGTGGGGACAGTCTCTTTCCATGTCCTAAGTCTCTTGCAACAATCCACTATGCCTGACAATTATAAATTGCTGAGTCTAAGATGAAACTGTTTATTTGCTTCTGCTATAGGGTTATAGGTGACAGGTGATAAAAACTAATTCCCTTAAGCTCTTTTATGTCCAATATGTCTATGTGGATTCAAATAATGGGTGGAAACATATAGAAATAACATGAATTTTGGTGGCAAGTCTTGGATTTTTTGGTTTTAGAGGACCTGTTCATAGTTACTAAAATGCCTGTGATTTTGCCATTTATGTGGCAAAATATTTGCCATTTTGACATTTTAATTCTCCATTTTAGTTCTTTAAATCTTATTTATGTAAAAATTCTTTAGGTAAAATGATTTATAATTACATGTCCCCTCCCATTCAATTTCATCACTCTGTATACAAATATTCCAATGAGACTTACATTTCCTGCATAGTGTTCTCTTTATTAGAAAAAATTTTCTTTAGTTTTAAATTTGATTTCATGTTAAACTTAGAGAAAAGGCATTTTCATTTATGTTTTCCTCCAGAAAGAAAATGTCCAAATGTCAGCTATTTGTGGACTTTTCTTGACTCTTGCTTGTGACAGATATATGAGAATTTGACAATTGTGGTTTTTAACAGCCCATCTCAGAGGTGACGAATAAAATGAGTTGACAGGACCAAATGGTCTACCACAATCCTCTCAAGGATCAATTGTCGTAAACTAACGGTTTTCGTGTTGCCCTTGAGGAAACCATCACCTGTCCCCAGCCTACAGGGAATCAAAAAAGTTAAATTTCACCTCTCAGCTCACTCTTTATCCCAAGGGGTGGGTACTGTGTGTCATTACCACTCAGTTAGGAATTTTAATTTTAATCTGTAAGCTCCTGAGGCTCGTCTGTAGTATCGCCGTAGGAGACACTGGAGGATGGTTATGATGTGAATAGAGAAAGAAAAGCCATGAATATTACTTGAAGTCCTTCCCTAACACCATCTCAGGGAGCCCCAGCCCAGCCCAGAGGATAGGCTCTTGGTAGCTGTGAGCTCTAGACAGTCCTTTTCCTACCTAGGCTGACCAGAGTACTGTTTTAAATAGGACAGAAAACAGTGGTACTGTCCCATTTCAAATGGTATGTGTGGTCAGCATGATTTCACTGGGACTAAAGTCAAGGTGTCAGTAGGCTGACCATACAAACCATTTGCAATGGGACAGTACTGTTGTTTTCTGTCCCATTTAAAATGGTACATTTGGTCAGCCTATTCCTGTTCCATATGTGGGACACAACATTCCAACTCCCCATTCATGTTGATGCATATATGGGTGGGGTTGTTCTAGGCTAACATGCTTTCTAACTAGCCAAGAGACAATTGGTTCTGTTTCTAAAATGGCTAGAATTAGACTGATCTTCTGGGTCTTTGAGGTGTGGGAATCTTGTTAGTTATTTGGCCTAGATGTTTGACAAGTTCTATATTTTCATCATAAGCACACTTATCTGTTATCCAGGAATTACACTACAATAAATGTTGTACGTGTAATGTTAATGTCTCCTCCTGGTGTAATCAGAAATACACACTGCCCAAATTTCTCTTCAAGAAAGAATCTGTGGCAAGAAATGCAGAGACTGCCAGTGCCCAGGTGTAGCACTTTCAGGGGCTGCTGAGGCGTCTGAGCTGAGGCCACACTGTTCTTGGGCTTCTCCCAGCCAGTGTCTGAGCACCGTGAGAACACTCAGGCCCGGGCTTTTCTGCTCAATGTGCAACTCCTCAATTGCTGTTCTTTGTACTGGAGCTCTCCATTGGGTGGCTGAGGCTTTCTCAAAGCTGGCACCACAATCTGAGCTGCTTCAAACTTTATTTTATTTTTTTTCACTCGCTGGTGTCAAATCTGTGTCATGGTCTGAAGGCTTTCTCTCATCTCTTTACATTTCACAGATGTTACCCTTGATAAATCTCTTGTACTCCTAACTCTCTCTTGGTGTCTGCTTTCTCTAGATCTCAAATTGACACACATACTCCTGGAAAATTGTTTCCTCATACTTGCCAGGACAGGTAGGATCCTGAAAGAGGCCCAGGAAAACTTGGAATGGCCAGATGACCACCTACATCTTAGGCTCAGATTATATTCAACTGAGGCAGGGAGGGGGAGTGTGTTGATGCATATGGAGCTAACAGCCCAGGGCAGTAAGATCTCCCAGTCAGGAAAACATCATATGTAGTCACTGGGATCAACCAGTCAGTGGCCCTTCTTCCTGTCGCTGGATATAAACAGTGTGCAGAGTTGGCCAAAGTTGCCATCCATGGTTGCAGTTTACAGGTCAAGACTGGCGCATCTAGGACTGCAGAATGGATCTCAGGCCACTTTGACAACTAGGGAGACAAGGTCATACTACAAGGGCAGGCTGATAAATTTTGCCTCCACCGTACTATTTTTTGGTCACCTTAGATGTATCTGGATATACCTGGTTCTGTGAAATCACATAATATTTCTCTTTGATCCTTCTTGATCTTGCACATTTTCACCTGGTGCACATGGAAATGGAAGAGTGTTTAGATGTTTTGTTCAAATAGCGTTGAAATCCATGTGTCGGTGTGAGCACAGGTAGTCGCTGGGGAAGGTGGTTCATCTGTGACGAGGAGGTGAAGTCTGCGAAAACCAAATACCAATTTTTTTTAAGGATGGATTCCAAAAACTAGTGTAGCATTTGTGGAAGTGTATTGAAGTATGTGGTGATCTTGTAGAAGAATGATCATTCAACTTTGAGAATAAATGATGTAGGGATATCTCTTTCTTTATTTCATTAAAATATCTTTTTCCATTCACTTTCCATTTAAGTGAGGGCAAACTTTATCAGCCCAGCCTCATAGAATGGGAGAAGATTTCACTAGCATGGTGTGCTTGGCCCTAGAACCTAGGATGATTGATCAGACACCTCACCTCAATGGCAAGTATTGGTTGATGTAATTCAATGCAATATGCCAGGATACTGAGGATACCAGAAGAATATTTTGAGAGACACGGTAATGGCTACCAACTGTTCCCAAGACCCAGAAAAGTATGGTAGATGCAATAGCATGATAGATTAAAGGCCTCCAGTTGTTATACATGTGATCAATAATGCAAAGTGGTCTGGATGACAATCTTATTGGAGGAATCCAAGTGCAATACAAGTGGTAGGCAGCCCCCTACCAGCTTTCGCCACCAGCACCATTACAACTATCTGAAGTTTTACGTATTCCCAATCCTACTGGTCAATCGGCTTCTTCCAGGGAAGTGAGACTTTATGTCTCACAACCAAATGATGTAAACGCATTTTTATTTTTAGATGACTCACTAAATATTGGTTGGCATATAATTTTTTTTTCATTTAACATTATATCCATGGGATTTAGATAAATGAACTGTTTTCATGTTTTTTCCATTCCTGTGCAAATTTCTAAGATGAAAATAATTGACAAGCATGAAAAGAATCTACAAGGATGACTGCTTTTGTCCCTTTCCATTCTTAATTTTCAGGTTCCATTTGAAAAATGGATACTGAGTAGACACCAAGTAATTAGTCTTTTTAAGTAGGAAGAAACTGTTTTAAACATCAAAAAGCTTAACAGACATCTGCCTGATTAAAGTTGATAGTTTAGACCTGATTGATTGACAAATTACTCAGTGACCAAGAGTTACTATGAGTTCATGTGAGCTTAATAATACTTCCTGATAATTTTTCTGTTATGAATCACAGTGTTATATATATTTACTATATATGTGCATACATGCATATATGTATATTTGTATGCATATACATGTACATGAAAAATGTTAGCATATATGTATAAGGGTGAGATATGTTTATTCAGATGGAAGTGTTTGGTGTACATGTGGAATATTAGAGCCTCTCATAGCTATAGAAGCAACAGATGTTGCTGGTGCCATTCATTTAGAGAGAAGAATCTTTATTTAGGAAATTGCTTTTAATACATTTTTGGGATGGAAGGAGAGACCATGAAACATGATGAGGGAAATATCAAAGGCAACAAAGGAGAAGACTGAATTGTTCTGTGTGAGACAAAGAGAAGAGTTTGACTTTACTCTGTGGAGTGTGACGTGAGGAGAAGAGATGGTATAAAGCAGGGCCCAGGAGGCTGGTGTCAGGTTAGGAAGAACTGTAGGGTGGTGAGTTTACAGAACATCCCTATAGAGTGGTACCTGACGGCTTTTTAAGAAGAATGAGGAAACTTACTCTGTGTCTCTGTAAAAACCTTTCTTTCCTCCTGTCCATAAACCTTCAGTAAAGCTTACCAAACACACAAGCTGCCTCATGTGAGAAGGTTTTTAGTGGGGCAAAGAAGGCATACATATGATGATGAGAGATTATTCTTAAACCAAGAAAGCAAGCTATCAGAACTCAAGGTGCCCTGAGAACATAAAGTTTTTGATATTTTCAGAAGCCTTGGGGAGAGTTACAGAATCTATAGAGCATGTGTGAGTGGTGGTGGTATGGTAGTAGGAGCACTTGAGAAAACATTAGCCAGATCACAAAAGACTTTAAGATTCCAGTTAATATTTAGCTTACTTCATTCATTTACTTACCAAATATCTATTGAAATATGCTCTTCTAGATCTTGGAGATAGAGTAATGAACAAATCATTGTTCCTGCCTGTGTAGAGCTTACACTGGGGAAGAAAATAAGTAGAAGAACAGAACACATAGGCAATATTTTGTAAATTATAAAATAAAGCAAGGGAAATGAGTAGAGTTTTAGGAGATGCTTTTTCACAAAGTGTGGTCAGGAAAGACTTCTCAGAGGAAGTAGCATTTGAGCAGAGCCTGAAAAACTAACTATAGAAGATGTTTCTAGGTGAATGTCCAGTGAAATAATAAGAACAAAGACCCTGAGTTGGGAATTTGCTTGATGTTTATGAGAAGCAGCAGGTAGACCAGTACAGTAGTGCACTGAGGAGGGGGAAAAGCTGTAGGTGAGAGCAGAGTTGTGATTGTGAGTCATCTTATTGGAGTTCTACAGGTCTTGCAGAGGACTTCGAGTTTTATTCTAAAGTGGGTGGGAACCTATTGGATAGGCTGACCAGACACAATATTTTAAATGGGACAGAAAAAAAACAGTACTGTCCCATTTTCAAATGATACATATGGTCAGCCTACTGACACCTTGAATTTTGCCCAATGTGACCAGGATGACCATATGTCCTATTTGAAATGGGACAGTACCATAGTTTTCTGTCCCTTTTAAAATGAGACATCTGGTCAGCCTACTATTGGAAGGCTCTAAATATGATGAACTATTACCGATGAACATTTCCAAAGTCTCACTTGGGCTGCTGCATAGAGAATAGTCTCTAGGGAGCTAGGATACAAGAAGATCAGTTAGGTCTGCTGTAATTGTCTAGGAGAGAGAAGACTGTAGTCTGAGTTAAGACAGTGGTGGTGGAAGCAGTGAGAAATGGTCTGACCAAGGATTTGTCGTGAAGGGTTCTTCAATTGGATCTATTAATTGATTGGATGTGAGTTGTGGTAGAAACAGAAAAATCAAGGTTAGTTCTGCAGCTCCTCGGGGGCTATATTCCAAACAATGAGAATCACTTGGGTGAGAGTTTTGACTTTTAGATAATTTCTAGAAATCAACTAAAAAAGGTAAATTGGCACTACTTCCACTTGAAAATGTGCTGGTGATGCTGATGATTGTGGGTGTAGTTTATAAAAACAAGAGTACTTTTTACAATGTGCATATCTAACTGCTATTCTTAGAGGTTGAAGACTTAATGAGTAATTTACCATTCACTGTTTGTGATGTGAATAATAATGCATCCTTAATTAAAATATTACATAAATGTTGGCTCATTTTCTATCCAGTCTTTGGTTATCACAGATTTTTGTGTAAAATAAATACCTAATAAAGTAGAATAAAAATGATTGCAATAATCATGAATCCTTATAGATGCTATAATAATATGTGTTATTCTTGGGAGCAGAGTTCAATTTGGAGACTCTCTGCTCAAAACTCAGTTTTACCATAAGATAGGAAGAATTTTAAGTATACAAGAGGATTGTTAACAATCTGCACTACGCTGTACAATAGGTCTCTACAACTTATTCATCTTGTATAAGTGAACCTCTGCACAATTTGACAAACACCTTCACACAGCCCTGGCAACAATTCTACTCTCTGTTTCTATAAGTTTGGCTATTTTAGACTCCTCATATAAGTGGTATCATATTAAGTGTTCTTATCACAAAAAATAGAAAAATAAATATGAATGGTGATAGGAAACTTTTGGAGGTGATGGATATGTTTATGACCTAGGCAGTGGTGACTGTTTAAAGACTGTATACAAAAAGAAATTCACGAGGCAACGAGATTTTAACATACTAATATCAAAGTTGAATGCAGTGATATTCCTATAATAAAAATCCAGCTAACTCTCTGGGTCTTTTAACAGTTCACTTATCTACATCTCATTTTCAGTATTAGTTGCATGAAATAATGATGCCCACCTGGATGTTTAACCAATGCCTACCATATAAGAGGATTCAATCAAATTTATTTATTTACTTATTTTTAATTCATTTTTATTGTTAGACTTATTGGGGTGACATCTGTTAGCAAGGATTACATAGGTTTCAGGCATACAATTCTACAATGCACTGTCAACTTGTTGTATAATAAGTTCACCACCTAATGTGACTTCTCTTTCCATCACCTTATATTTAGCTTCCCCCCCTCAATCAAATTTATTTAAGTGCAAATTTATTTATATTGATATAGAAACATACTGTATTACTGACATTTTCTATTTGGTGATTGACAATGTTTATCACACTTTGAATGTTTGACTATTTCTCTAAAATACTGTTTAAAACTGGCAATTTTGACTTCAAGGAAACTTTTGGCAATGTTTGGAGACAGTTTTTACTTTCATGACTAGGAAATTCTACTGGCATCTAGTGAGTAGAGGCCAGGAATGTGGCCAATCATCTTATAATCACAAAATTATAGCACCCCCAAACAGAGAATGACATATCTAAAATATCAACAGTGCTCTAAATTATAGTCAGGTCAGACAAAATGGTCTCAGTTGTACTTACATGTTTTGCCTAGTTGGTTTAGGCATTTGAATATGGTGAAATGATCATTAGAGCACTAGAGCATCTCTATTACATATGGAAATACCAGAAAGAAATTTGTGGCATGTAAAATATTGGATTAGTGTTCAGCAAATACTCAACTCCCCTTTCCTCTCCTACTGTGTGCATTTGTGACCCCTTCATTGATACTGGGATAATTCATGACTTGCTTTGGCCAGTGGAATGGAGGCTGTGATTTAAGTAGAGACTTTAACTGGGCTTCGATGGTTTGGTTTACCTGTCACTCTTCTGCCATTTGCCATTAGAACCTTCCTTGAGTATTCCTTTGTTTGCAAATATAAGAGACACTTGCATCAAACCTTAAACCAAGCCAAGCCAAGCCCAGCTGATGTGCAGTATGAAGCAGAACTTTCTGGCTGAGCCCAGCCTCGATCAGCCCAGATGCAGATCTACAGACCTGTGAACATGAGAATCAATGCTAGCTGTTGTAAGCCATTCAGTTCTGAGATGGTTGGATATGCAACGTAATTGTGATAATAGCCAAGTAATACATTATTTACTAAGACTGCTACATATTCAATAGACCTAAATAGGTAAGGAAAAGTAGCATTTTGAATATGGAAAGAAAACAATAGAATAAAATGGAAATATTTATAATTAACAAGTGTCCCTAAAGATTCTGACGTTGCATCTGGCAATCACAGGCTCAAAGATTTTGGAGATATGTATGACATTTGTGATTTGCACTTTTGGACATTATCAGATCTTGGTCAGTGGAAATAGTTTCAGTAGTGATTAAATTTTTGATCAATTGACAAATGTGTATGTGTGTGTATACTGGGGGAGGACAAGGTTCAAAGCTTTTATTTGATTCTTAATAATATTTGAAGTCTCTTTCACTCCACATACAACAACCACCAAAAGAAAAAAAAATCAAAACACAGAAACTAAGGAGTTTTAATACATAAAATGGGTACTATAAAATTGGCCTTTAGTTGGAACTTTCTAGAACGCTAGTTCTCCATTCTCTGAGGTTTCAGTACCCCAGAAAATCTGCTCTTTTTTTCCCCTCCCCATTCCACAGTACTTACCTGGGACATGCTTACTCATAGGTTTACTTGGCAGAACAATTTCGGGGGTCTATACCATGAATTGTGAGCCACCTGTTGTATTCTTGTAGTCACTCTGTTTGGTAGTGTCATAATTCTGATTTTAAACTTTGAGTGAAAGATAGAAATTTTGATGACTTAGCATTTGTATGGTTGTCTCTATGACTTATCATTTGTATGTATATTAAGGATGAGTGAAAGATCAAAATAAAGTGGTGAGTCAGAACCTTCTGGGTTTGGAAGGAAGACCAGAGTGTGGGAGCCTGGAGGATGGTGTCTGTACAGATGGCAGGAAATATATACTTCATGCGCCAAGTGATCTTATAGAGGACAACCTCCCCCCGACAGCTTAGAACTGAGCATGGGTATTTTGAATATCAGCTGCAGAACTGTGACTAACAAGCCTACATTGCCTTTTTTTTTTAATTAAACTTTTTCATTTTGAGGTAAGTGTACATGCACATGTACTTGTAAGAAAAATGCACAATGATCCAATATATCCTTTACCCAATTTTCCCCAATGGCAACATCTTTCAAAACTGTAGTGAAATATCACAACCAAGTGGTGACATTGACACAGTCAAGATGCAGAGTATTTCAATCACTAAAGGATTCCTCATTTTGTCCTTTTATAGTCACACTTACTTCTCTCGTGTTTCCACCCCTTTCTTAACCCTTGACAAGGATTATTCTGTTCTCCATTTCTTTAATTTTGTTATTTCAACAATGTCATAAAGTGGAATCATATAGTATATAACCATGTGAGCTCAGTTTTTTTCACTTAGCATAATTCTCTGGGTAATAATTTATATTGTTCACCCACTTTTACCACCTCCCTTTTTTCTTACCCTCTGATAAACACTAAACTGTTGTCTGTGTCTATGAGTTTTTGTTTGTGTGTTTGTTTTTTGTCCTGTTTGTTTGTTGTTTTTATTTTTTATTGTTAGACTTATTGGGGTGACATCTGTTAGCAAGGGTTACATAGGTCTCAGGCATACAATTCTACAGTGCATTGTCAGCTCGTTGTATAATAAGTTCACCACCCAGTGTGAGTTCTCTTTCCATCACCTTATATTTAGCTTCCCCCCTCCTCTTCCACCCCCTCCCCTTCTCCAATCCCCTCCTCACTGGTCCCCAAATAAACATTAAACTATTGATTGTGTCCATGGGTTTTTTGTTTGTTTGTTTGTTTGTTTTTGTTGTTGCTTTCCGTTTTATATTCCACGTATGAGTGAAGTCATTTGGTTCTTGACTTTTGCATCGTTCTTGATATTGGTAATTTGTGTCTTCTCTCTTTTATTCTTTGTCAGTTAGCTAGAGGATTGTCAATTTTATTAATTAGAACCAGCTCTTTGTTTCATTGACTTTATTGATTTTGCTCTATTATGTTTTTGTCTTTTTTAAATTATTTTGTCCTCTAATTTTTATTATCTTCTTTCTTCTGTTTACTTTGCTTTTATTTTGTTTTATACATTTTTTTCTAGGTTTTTGAGTTGGGAGTATAGGCTATACTTTGACACTTTTCTTCTTTTCTAATGTATGCATTTAGTGCCATAATTTTTTCCTCAAAACTGCTTTAGTAGTGTCCCACACATTTTGATATGTTATATTTTTATTTTCATTCAGGTAAATGTATTTTTAAATTTCCCTTGAGACTTTCTCTTCAACCTATAGATTGTTTAGAAGTGTCTTATTAGTTTCTAAATACTTAGAAATGCTCTTTTTATTTCTCTGTTATTTATAGTTTGACTCCATTGAGAAAGGTGAATATACTATGTTCAGCTTTTGTGTGTGTGTGTGTGTGTGTGTGTGTGTGTGTGTGTGTGTGCATGTGTGTGGTCCAGAATATGGTCTATCTTAATATAAGTTCTAGAAGTGTTTAAAAAGAGGTGCATTCTGCTATGGTAAGTGAGTTGTTCTATAAATGTTGATTAGATTCTACTGTTTAATTGTTTATTGCAGTCTTTTACATCCTTGTTGATTTTCTGTCTAGTTCCATCAATTATTGAGAGCGATATTGAAGTTCCCAGCTAAAATTGTAGAAATATCTATTTTTCTTTTCAGTTCTATTAGTTTTTGCTTTATGTATTTTTCATTTTGTTGTTTAATGCATACACATTTAAGATTGCTATATCTTCTTGGAGGATTGACTCCTCTATTATTTTGTAATTTTTCTCTCTTTTCCTAGTAATTTTCTTCATTCTAAAGTTTACTTTATTGATACCAATGCAGCTATTCCTGGCTTCTTTTAATTAATATTTGCATGATATATCTTTTTCCATTCTTTTATTTTCATTTTGCCTTCAACCTATTCATAGTGTTGCATATGACATGTTATTTTTGGAGATAGTATATAATACACTTTTTCTATCTCTGCCTTTTAATTGATATATTTGGACCATTTACATTTAATATATTTACTGCAATGAGTGGGTTTATATTCTTTTCTGGGTTATTTAGTTGCAAAAATATAATTAGCATTTAAAATTGTCTGTCTTGGTAGGCTTCTGTTCCTGGTCCTTTGGCATGAGAAAACAGGTTTTTGTTGGGGGCTATTTTTGTCTGTGTTTATTGACATTTCCAGGTTGCCACCTTCTTTAGGTCCAAGTCTGGGATGTGTTAGATTTTTTAAAAATTCAGGAAACTTTTTATCATCTTATTTCATGGGATATAACATTTAAGTATTTCAATTCTACCTAGCAGAAGAATTATAAAACTATATGGCTAATTCATCATCCTGCAAATGGAAGTCCTCATATTTACATTTTAAAAATGTAAACTAAGGCTCCATGTTCAGACTTTGAGTCCAATCTTGGCTCCAGCCTTTGCTAATTATTATTCTTAAGGTGAATGAATTCTGTCTGTGACTGACTTTCCTATTCTACAAGATGGGTAAAGCAAAGTTGTGACAATTGAATGTGTTAATCTAGGAGAAACTTGCAGCACAGTGAAAGCACACAGTAAGCTCTCACTAAATGTAACTTACTATTTCTACTACTTTTACTGCTTTTGCAACTGTTATTACTTACAAACACTATCTTTGGGCTATGCCCTATGAGCATCAAAGTCTTCAATGACTTCAAGAAGAAAAGATGTTTTACCAAAATAACAATCAATGGAGAGATCAGGATGATCCCCTTTGAGAAATAACAATGATAGTAAAGACGTTAGAACCTCATGCATCTTTGGTTGAAGACTGTGATGTGTTCAAGTAGACACAAACCCAACTGAGCATACACCAAACCCAATGACTAGCCTGGGTTTTTACGAGATTATTGATAATTGCTGATAATTACAAGGTTTCCTTCTGAACTGCTTTTATTCCACAGCTGTGTCTATTCCGGCCTCTGCCCCATTTTGCATCTGGTCTTTCACTGTTTTCTCTGTCATCACCATCTCTTCCTCCTTAGATTCCTCTCATTCTCCCATGCTGGGAACCATCTCTCTGAAAGGGATATTCAGCGTTGTCTTGTCTAACCCTGCTTGGTGTACTCTGGATATATCACTTTCTTGACTCTGGATTGTATGGCTTGAGTTTGGGTAGTGCCCAAAGTAAGACAGATCATTTCTAAGTCACTAGAGAGAACAGTTAAGAAGAGGAAGCAGAGATTCAAAAGGTTTATCTTGGGAGGCACTTATTATTAAATTTTAGAGCAGGAGTGTCCAAATTTTTGGCTTCCCTGGACCACATCGGAAGACGAAGAATTGTCTTGGGTCACACATAAAATACACGAACACTAACAATAGCTCATGAGCTAAAAAAAAAATTCATAATGTTTAAAGAAAGTTTACGAATTTGTGTTGGACTGCAGGCTGCAGGTTGGACAAGCTTGCTTTAGAGTTTACATGCATAAGCCCCATATTCAGAAATAGATATGATTGCTTGGAAAAGATAATACTCTCTTGCATTTTTTAAACAAAATAATTTAGAAAATATGTGGGGGGAAAAAGTATAGACATTTCCATAGGAATTACTACTTTTACTTCTTGGATGCATATTCTTCCAATCCTGTCCCTTAATACTTTTATTCTTCTCTAATTTTTGCATCTAATGATGCTGTTGAGAAGCTTTTCTGGTGATTAGAATTATTCTCCCATGACAATTCAAAATGGAATAAAAGTAATTCATTGTTCTACTTTGAAGTTGCTTTGTGTATTAAAATAATAACATTTACCACAAAGAAGAGTGTTACAGTGGTTAGCTATTGTACTATTGTTTTGTTAAATTATCCAATCTAATCTATGTCTTTTAACTAACAAATATGATGAGAGAAATGAAGTCAACAGAATAAGTCCAAATTCATTGATTATATTTCTTATTTTGTGAGAATTCACAGACTTTTGGCAAATTTGTTCCCATAAGACTGGAACTATGTGAGATACAGAGCACCTAAACTTCTCAGCTGGATTTCATGGTTTATACATGACTAGGAAAATGTTTCCTGCAAAATGAATTAAGAACAGCAAAGGGTCAGATGTCTTGCAGGGTCGTTCTTGCTAAGGGAGTTCTGGGTGGAGGTGGGAAGCTACTAAATGATTTCACCCCAGTCAGAGGACTGAAAGGATTCAGTCAGTGGGTTGAGGATTCGGTGAAATACCTTAGAAAAGGAAGATAAGAATAACTATAAATCTGAAAGGCTTGCAGTATTTTTAAAATCAAGTTCAACCTAAACTTAAAACACTTTAATGTCGAATGTGGGCTGACTTATTTTACCTTTGATTTTAAGCTGACATGGGTGAATATACCAGACGTGGTCACTCCTCTATAAAGCTAGTACTATACACAAATGACGACAGAGTAGCTGATTTCCATTTGTGGAAAGGAAATTCAGTTCCTTCCTGGCCTTGGCAGAAACTGAGCACAATGGACACCTTTTCAGAGTTTTTCCATGATTTCTCATGTACAACTGACATTTCCCCAGCAACAGTCTCTGCCTCACACTTTCACGGCACGTCATCTGGGGTTAGATCTCACAAATTGTCAATGCTTCTGCTTCATTCCCCAGAACCTTTTTTTTTTAACTTGATAGTTACAGGGGTGACAGATTTTCCTTCTGTCTTTTCTGAGTCCCAGATTGTTTTAATTACCACTGCTGTGTTTTGTTAGATGGTAAACTGTGAAAATGGCCTCTGGTTGTTTAGGATGCTTAACTTAAAAAAAAAAAAAAGAAAAAAAGAACAAAAACACACTTGCTTGGAGTAAAAAGAGGCTCATAGGACCTAAGGATCTATTGATTTACCCATTTATTCATTAGGAAGAAAAGCAGAACTAAAGATAAGGAGTAATCCATCTGCTGTGCTCACCCTGTTTTGACTGCAGAGATTTTTCTTACTTCACACGCTGTTGACAGAGTGTCTCATGGTGGGGGCCAGGCACTGGCACTGGATTCTTCCCCGGGAAATATTAGTCCTGAAGTCAAGCCATTTCCCTGAACTGTTTCCTTTATAGAGTCCTGAAAAGGGGAAAATGGGAAGAGAAGGTCAGCATCTCCTTGCTGAAAGGCCGCCAGCAGTGGGGTGTGAGCACAGATTGGGCGTTGGAATAACTGCACTGAGTGGTGATGGCAGAGTGCCTGAGGCAACTCCTCCCCTTCTAAGGCTCAGTTTCCTCATCTGGAACATGGAGATAATAGCAAAACCTGTTTAACGGGTGTGTGTTTGTCACTGTACATGTATACTGTGATGGTTGTGTTTATGGTAGTTCTTTTCTTGCATAACAGAGGCTCTTTAAACTCCCCAATTGACATCTAGCAACTTAGTCTAGCAGAATGCCTGGTTGATTAGGGAGCTTGCAACATTAGAGGAGCTTTTTAAGGTGCTTCAATAAATGAAGGAAAGAATGAACTAAACTGATGACATTTAGAAAATGGGAGGAAAGGACAAGTGAGAGAGGTGTTTGAGAGAATGGAGCTTATTTTTGACCTTGTAAATATAGAAAACTTTGTTGTTGTTGGTTTTTGTGGTGTTTCCCTGGCTGGGAGTTGAACCCAAGCCACAGGGTTGAGAGCGCCGAAGCCTAGTCACTACACCAACAGAGAACCCCCTAGGAAACATTCTTAGAGAAAGAAATTCTATATTCCAGAAACAGCAGCACCATTTAATGCACACTATAAATGGGGTTCATCTACGCATTTAGGTTTAATTTGGTGATAGTCATGCAAATGTTTATATCTCATTATATGTCATTGCGTTACATATCTTAAACTATTTACTATCTAATTCTCACAAGGCTGCAGAGTAGACACAATTATTATCCCATAATACAGGTTAGAAAACTAGGAGACAAATGTGACAGTGACAAATTGATAGCCAGAATTGGTAAGCCTCTGAAAATTTTAGAATTTTGTTTTGGACATTATCTATTTGTGCATTTTTTCCGATTGGTGATGGAGTTCTTTTTGCCTAACTGCGATACCCAGCCATCTCTACATAGGCAGTCTAAATATGCCAGTGTTCATTCGCTATTTGTACCAATGATCCTGTGTATTTTTAGAATGTTATATTTGACAATGTGCTAAATAGCCTTCTGCTAGGAATAGCCCTCTGTATGAGGGCTGTGGACTGGCAGGCTTGCTCTTGTCCAATCACTTCTAATCTCCACTTGCTAATCACTATTCACAATACTTTTATTTTCTTCCTCCGGAGCTCTCAGGCAGCTTTGGGTAAATAGTGCTTCAGCTAACACAAGCTCCTGCCTCTGGGTTTTGCTACCTCCTTTCCTGGCTTGAAGCATGACTGCTGCTAAACAACAGTAGTTTCGGCACCAGGACAGCGGATTTTAATGACGTGGTAACGGGATGCAGAGTTGGACATGCCTTGATTAAAATGGAGAGCACTCTGCTTAAAGATTATGGTCCATTCCCATTTCTTTATGCAATTCTGATTTTTCTTCTAGTCACCAAGCTTCCTTCCCCAGCCATAGAAGATTGCAATGAAGTTTATGTATGCTCTGCTTCCAAATAACTTTTAATTAGATATTTAAATTAGACTGGTATTGGTTCACTGAACCCAACATTTTTGTATTTCTCCAATCCAATTATTAGGTGTTTTTCACTTCCAATTTGGGGCTTGCCATTTATTTTAATGTTACTTACTATGACATTAAAACTATAATTCTTGGATATTCTCATAAAGAAAATGAGATGTAAGTATCTCAAACTAAGAACAAAAAATCTGAGCAGTAAACTTCATAAAAAAAATAAACGAAAACTGACTTAAGCCATCAATCCATAATTAAAAACTAACAATTTTCTAGATAGATATTGAATGAAAGTGAATGAACAAAAATATTCTAATACAAAGAGTGACACACACAGGAGATTCATCAGGACTTTATTCTTTTTTTCAATGTGGGAGTGAGTATGAGCCTTCTTGATGAGAAGCGCCCCTGCACAGATCCATCCCTGTCTCCACCAACAAGAATTGGGCCTCAGTTCCCATTGTAGGAGTTCCTCCTGGGTGCAGCACACTGGGTCATGAGCTGAGGAGTCAAGCAGATGGATGGAGGATTGTATAGCCTTTATGAACATTTGCCAAATGCTTGTATTGTTTCAGGCATTGTTCTGGGCATTGTTGCCCATTCAATATTTACAATACTATTATAAGGTAAGTTATTTTCATTTTAGAAAAGGAAACTAAGGCACAGAAAAGTTAAGTAACTTGTCCAAGTTTACACACATGGAAGGAATTGGGAGTAGGATTTCAGCCCAAGCTGTCTGGTTCCTGAATTTATGCTTTCAACCCTCATACTGTTACACCTCTCCAACAGGGCAAATAATGCAAAATGAGATCTGCTAAATCAAGAGGTCACAAATGGTAATAGTCCTTGGCTAGTGTAGAAGTTGTGAGGGCTAAACATGGTAATTCATGTTAAAATGCTTAACTTAGTACTTGGCACAGAATATTAGAGATAACAAACATTAATTGAGAACTTGCTATGTGCTGTCAGGAAGGAGCAAGCCATTTAGTAACAAAAGTGATGATGAGACGGGAGTCCAAAGGAGATGAAGCCTCAGGCAACTTCTTTTACTTGGGTTTAGGCATTCCTATTGTATATGTAGTGTCACTGATTTTGATTGGTAGTGAATGGAGCCAGGACTGAGGGGATAAGAGCCATAAGATTAGAATGAGTAAATGCCTTGTCTCTCCATCATGCTGTGGTGCATGAAAATTGGGGTTAAGTCTAAACAAACCATGATCCCAACCATTGGCTCTGCCCTGATCTATCATTCCTATTTTCTTCTCAGGTCATTGAACCCTATCCGAGCAGTACATGGCAACTTCCAATAAGACCCCTGTTTTATTCACTAGCAATTCAAGGAAAACAACTACAAGCCAAGCATCCTTTAGGATCCTCACAAAGACACATGCTTTGCCTTCAAGGCATTCATTATCTAGGAGTGAAAACAAAGCACATTTATAATTAGCCAAGAATGTGGGGCTGAGATCGTAGGGACACATGTAGGGACAATTAGTGTATATCCTTTAGCAACAGTGACCAAGATATTTTCATGAATTTTTATTTGAGGATTTGACTTAAACACAAAATGGAGGTTTTGGAGGAGATGTCAGTGAGTTAGTTAAGACCTGTGTGTAGAGAATGTTTACCTAGCATCTGTGTTAGATTGTTACCAATATTGCTCCTTTCCTTCCTCTTCCCTATTGGGGTAGAGTGTATTTGACTGCCCTATTGAATTTGGGTTTGAACTTGTGATGGGCTTTGACCAAAGGAATGTTAGCACATGTAAGGTGAGCAGCAGGTTACCTTTCTGTGCTCTTGAGATTCCATAAGAAGAACATACTTAGGGTATCAGTTGGTCCAAGAAGGATGTGGAGAGATGTGGAGCAGACATGGATGCACTTGATCCGTGGCCTGCAGGTGACCCCAGCCAGTCTGCCACCAGAAGCAAAACCATCCGGTTTGACTCACAGATCCAGGAGCAAGAAAAATAAATTTCTATTGCTATAAGCCATTAGAGTTGGAATACTTGTTATTTAGCATTATTAAAGCAAAGAACTGATGAAGACAGCACATCCATTGCTTTCCCTAAGAGCCCACGTAAAATCTTTGTGGGAGAGGAAATTTAGGTACCAAATGCCTACTGTCGAAGATGAGTAGGACTATATCGCTATCTCTTTTGTCTCCTGTATAGCTTTATTTGGGGGAGGGGTGTGGGAGAAGGAGATCTCCTGTGATTTAAGCTTAGATAATTAGTTGGTCTCTTCTAGGACTTTAACCTTAATAAATATGCTACATTGGGAGCTGCATGTCTGTACCTCTTAAGTTTCCTTCTTCATTGCCCCCATTGGACAGGTATTTGTGATGAGTAACCACCCTGACTTTTAGTTCTTGTAAAGTGCATCAATAAGATTTTTGAAGCTGTAGGGATCTTTGAATTTCCTACGGTGTGAGATAAGCTCTTTCTCATTACTGTAAGAATAGCCCAGCTCCCAGAGCCATTCCGAAGTGCACAGAGGGAGATCTGGCTTGCAGGCCTTGCAATAAACTCTTATTAACACTATCAAAAGTAATCTGCTTTTGTCTTGACCTCACTTTAGATTCTCGGCGGGTATAATGGACAGATTTGTAGCGTTTCCTTTCCCCTTGTAAAAGACTAGATAAATGTACCTTTTCTCTCATCAGATTATAAAAGTCCAATGTAAATGGAAAGTTCATTGCTTTCCTTGATAACAGACTTAATCTTCCCAATTGATGCCCCCTTGTCAGAGACATGCAAGATAGTCCTAGAGATTGTTGTCTGTTAAAGCAGGCTGAGAATAAGCCTAATTTCCCAGACTGTGCACTTTAACCTCTCAGACTAATGTAGTGAGAAAATGTTTTGTACCAACTTTCAGTGAAAAAGAGGTGTATGCTTTCTGCTGCTTCCAGGTACATTGGGCTGTGTTGGGCATAGACAGCTTGGTGACAATTGGTCCCAATGTCCAAAGCTTTCCATTAGAATCATCCATTATTTGTTTATTTTGGTGGGCGGATGGATGAGAACATTGTGAGGAGTGAAGGACTATTAACATCAAGGCTGGTTTAGCATTGACTCTTAAAATCAGCTCAGCTCAAAGTATGTGAAAAAGTACATGAAAATAACATTCACTGACTGCATTTAACATTTGACACATTTCAGCATGTGTCCATTTTGATCGTTTCAGCTTCTCACACAGGTCTGTGTAGAGTGAGAAGTCTGCATGCCCCTTTGACTGATGGGAAAACCAAGGCTCACACAAATGTCAGGAACTTTGCTTGAGGTCACAGTTAAGCAGTACTATGGGTAGGATTTTGGATCTTCAGGTTCTTGACTCACGCTTCTTCCATTAACCAACATGGTAGATGAGAGTCTAGGAAACATGACAGGATTTGAAACCAGAGGCCAGAGCTGTGGTTCGTGTTGTGTTCCTTCCTGCACTTTTTTTTTTTTGGTATGTGCATGTCAAGACTAAGCCTTAGTTTTATCATCTGTGAAATACGAATAATAACAATGCTTGGGTTAAAATGAGGTGGTGTTCATGAAAGAATACTTTGTAAAAGTACAAAGTACGATAAAATAAAATTAGTATCATTATACAGTATATTTATAATAGTAATTAGTATTTATTGAGTGTATACTGTGTGCCAGGTCTGACACACGTTATTTATAGTTTACATTGTCAAAAAATACAAAAAAGTCACCCCAACAAATTTAGTAGATAAATTTAAAAAAAAGAACACAAGAAAAAAGTTCCTAAACACCATTATATAATGTAAGAATTAGTTGAGGAATCAGAACGTTGCCAGCAGCCCAGAAACTGCAGGCATACCCTCTCTTCTCTCTTCTTCCTTCTAGAGGTTACCACTGCTCTAGTGTTGAGGCAATCATTTCTATGCTTTGCTTTTAATAATCCTAAAGAATAGAGTCCAGTTCAGTCTGTTTTTGAATTTTGTGTCAATAGAATAAAACACTATGTATTCTTTTGCATTTGGTTTCTTTTGTCAGAATCATGTTGTAAAGATTCATTCATGTTGTTCTATATAATTTTAGTTATTTATTTTCATTACTATATAGTGGTCTACTGTATGAATATATAATATTTTACCTAAAACTTGTACCATTGACAGGCATCTAGGCTGTTTTTAGCCTTTTGCTCCTGAGAAGGGTGCATCTATATTCAAGTACACATATTTTGGTGTAAATACTTGTATGCATGCAGTTCGGTAGGTAATATAGGTAAGGGTAGACTTACTGAGTTAGAGATTTTATATGTATCTTCAAGTATAGTAGATGCTGCCACACTTTTTAGAGTGGGTGCTCTAATTTACACTCCCACTAACGACATAGGAAATTTTATATTGTTCCATACTCTCTTCTGCACTCAATTGAAACATATTCATATGTTTCAATACTTACTAGTTTGGTACACATACGAATATGGTGGTATCTCACTGGTGTGAATGTGTATTTTAACTATGTTGCATCTGTTAATAAGTTTATCTTTTTTTAGTTGTTCAAAGCTATTTCCTATTTTTATTTGGATGTCTTTTTCTAATCTATAAATTTTTAAAAATATAATCTGGGTACATGCCCTTTGATGGTAACACCTGTATTAAATATCTTTCCTCACATTGCACCTTGCCTTTTCATTCTTTTAATGATGACTTTGATGACCATAAGTTCTTAATTTTAATGTTGTCTAATTTATCAATCATTTCCTCTTTGTTCAGGGCTTTTTGTATCTTGTATGAAACATTTCATTTCTTTGAGGCTGTAGAGACATACTTTAATATATTTTGTATAAGCTGGTGGTGAGGGTGGGGCTTCTGCAGAGCTCATTATCAGCTGCTAGTGAGGAGGGGGAGAAAAGAGATGAAGATTTCAGGCTAGTAGCACATGTTTTACCTTAAAGGCTGACAAGGGTCTGTGAATGGAGGCAAATGTGTACAGAAAGGAGGGCGGATGTCGTAGGCTGGTCTTGGGAGAAGGTTTGTGGTCCGGCCATAGAAGAGATCAAGTGTTTCCTCTGAGCTCGATTTCTGACACACACATTAAAAAAATAAGATAGAGGTCTGTTTTTAATTTATTTATTATTTTTTTTTTAGTCAATTGTAAGCCAAGGTACTGTTTTCCATAAAAGAAAAAATTCTAGAGAGAAGGATAAATAGAGCCTGGTAATATAAAACTTCTCCTATTTTGACATGGAAAACTCACAATTCAGGTAAAAACTAAGACATGCCAGAACATAGAAGAATTATGAAATTAAGGTTAGAGTGTTTGGTATCTTTTTAAGTTAAGAGCAGGAATTACCAATTTGGGGGAAGTTTAAGTTCATTGTCTCTTTTTTCTGTTTGTTCCTCAGCCCTCCAAACTACAGACTCTATTGGTGTTTTGTAGAATCTTAGAATGGGCAGATCCCAGGTGCAACCTCTTTGTTTCTGACGGGAATCCCAAGATTTGACTATGGTCACAGAGCTATTTAGTGAAATAACCAAACCCGCTTTATGACTCTCCATATACATTGCTTCTAAAATTACTATCGGGTACATTTTTTGAATGAAATGAAATTGCTTGGAGAAACTCATGATAATTTGAGAAACCATTAGTGATAATTGGAAATATCTAGAGTTATTGTAAAATCAGGATGAGTGGCCGGAAAGTTCAAAGTGTGGCCAACTTTAGTGTTACATAAAATCTTAAATCTTTGAATCAGTAAGAAAAAGAAAGTAACAAAACTTTATACACAAATTTGAATAGACATTTTACGAAAGGAAATACCCTGGTGGTCAATAAATAAGTGAAAAGGTGCTCAAACTTTTTTTGTCATTCGGAAAATCCAAATTAAAACCACAATGAAGCATTACTACACACCTACTGGAATGCCAAAAAGCAATGAAAAAGACAAAACAAAAAACAAACAAACAAGTAAAAAAAAACATAGACAATACCAAGTGCTTATGAGAACAGGCATGGGCAGACTTTTTCAGGTCAAGCACTACTTCTACTTTTCTCTGAGAGTCACAGTCCACTAGCTATTTTTTTTTTTTTATTTTTCAGGCAGTCACCACCAAAACTGCTTGACAGTCCCCCAGTAAACCACAAATGACATCTTGCCCAGCTCTGATGGAGAATAATTGGAACTCTTATACTCTGATGGTGGCAGCATAAAATAATCCAACCACTTTGGAAAACTGGTATCTACTAAAGTTGAGTATATGAATCTCCAATGACTCATTAATTCCACAGCTAGACATGTACCCAAGAGAACACATATGTGCACCAAAAGGCTTGTAAAAGAATCATAATAGCATAACTTTTCATAAGAGCTTCACTCTGGAGACTTTCCAAATGCTCTTCAACAAAAAATGAGATAAATGAATTGTGGCATATTTATTCAATGGCACACTACCAGCAATAAGAAAACATGAACTTCTATGACAGAAAGCAGTATGAATAAATCTCACA
Organism: Lyroderma lyra; assembly: GCA_004026885.1. Classification (NCBI taxonomy): domain Eukaryota; kingdom Metazoa; phylum Chordata; class Mammalia; order Chiroptera; family Megadermatidae; genus Lyroderma; species Lyroderma lyra. Next base: position 80,409 of record PVJL010004721.1, on the reverse strand, counting down.
AACAAAATATTTAAGACATAAAGGCAGACAAAACAGAGTACATCATATACAATTTCATTTATATAAAATTCAAAAATAAACTTATGCTGCTAAAGAGCCAGAACAATGGCTATTTTATGGGTAGGTGGTACTGATGGGTGAATAGAGTTCCGGTAATGTTTTCTTATTTGATCTGTGTACTGGTTACATAGATGTATTCAGTTTGTGAAAAGTCATCAAGCCATATACTCATATTGATGATGTGTACCTTTTTTCTTGTGTTATGCTTCAGTAAGATGTTAATATATGTTTTTAACTTTCAGCAAAGTTTCAAGGCCAAGGTCTTAAGGAGTATAACACTACCACCCTTACGACAACCTGAATGCATTTTCCATTGGACACAACATTCCTCCCCCTTAGCCTGGCATCTGCTGCACTCCTGTATCCCCTGTGGCATGCAATATGTTAAACAACCCAGATGCTGAAAAAACAAAAAACCGTGACAGTGGGAGATTGAATTTAAAATGAGCAGATTGGGGAGGGAAAGGTAAGTTTTCAATTGACATCAGGAATGACTATGAGAGTCCATAAGGAGGTAAGGAAAGAGGAAATGATAGTTTTTGACAGGAACGGAGGCAGATTTTGCAGTAGAGTCTGACAGATCATGAAGGAGCAGATGCAAAACAAAAATAAGCAATGGCTAAGACCAATGGAGGGGATGAGGGGAGGAATTGGGGAGTTCTCTGTCCCTGATAAAACACACTGTTGTCACTAGCTGATGCTGCCAGGGAATTTAGGTGTTTCTGTCTCATACAATACTTTTGAAAACTATGAGAGAGAGAGAGAGAGAGAGAAGGGGAGGAGAGGGGAGGGGAGGGGAAGGGAGGGGAGGGGAGGAGAGGAGAGAGAGGAGAGAGAGGAGAAAGAGGAGAGAGAGGAAAGAGAGGAGAGAGAGGAGAGAGAGAGAAGAGGGAATTCAATCTTGACCCCCAAATGCTCTTTTTTTGTACTAAAATGATTGTGAGGGGTGCTTTGATATCATGAAAAGAAAAGTGACACTTTTTGATCATTCACAGCATGCAAGAAACATCCATAGAATGGTGTCATAATATTTAATCTCTTAGCAGCCTGTGACATGGTGACATTTTAATTTATAGATGGGACTTGGGGCCCAGAGAGTTTTGAGACAGTTGTCCATTATGCTATTGCTAGTTTAAGACAGAGCCTAGTTTTGAGCACTTGGGGAATCCACAAGGCAGGGTCAGGGCTGTATTGATACCAAAAGGCAAGGAACATATCGAATCCCAAATGTGGTGGCAGGGGCTTTTCTGAAGTGTCCCCTGAAGCACTAAGGGCATGTGGTTCTCCAGTGTGGACTGGCATTTGGTTCCTCAGTGCAAACCACTCTCCCTGTAGGTGGGACCCTTGGCTAAGCCCAGACACAGGGTGATAGGTGGGCATATGATGTGATTTTATTTGCACCACAAATTCCCAAAGAAACCCCAATTCTCCTATGCCTACTCCAGTGACAGATTTTTCCACCCCAGTTGCCTCTCTGCATTACGGCTTTGTCCTCTGAGGGTTTATCATGACCATGAGAGGAATCCTATTCATTTGTTACTGGGGCCTCTTGTGTTTTGTTGGGAGAACTCACTGTGGGAAGGTCACAAGGCTCTGGATGTTGGGACCCCAAAGAAGTGCACTTTGATTGGGTAGAAGGGTAAAGTCAGTGCTACTGATCTGAGGTTGGTCTCATTGCATCAGGAAGTGGGGCTTGGGGCCTGGAATAAGTGCAGGAAGAGGAGGGCTGGTCACTGGACTTGGGAGTCACACACACACACACACACACACACACACACACACACACTTCCCCCAAAGATACTCTGTGAGTAGAGCATGATCTGTGAATGAAGCATTAAATTGGAGTCAGATATTCCATATTTTAACTTCACTTCTCTCACTTGTCAGTATATGACCGAGGCCAAGTTATTTAACTTTTCTGAGTCTCATTGACCTCATTTGAAAATTACCGTGGTGAAGATTGAATGAAAGAAAAATTCACCCATCACCTCCCATGCTGTGAGCACAGTGTCTGGCCCAAGGCCCTTGTGGATATGTCTGTGGTGACACTGCAGAGCTGGGGACGGAGTTCGGGGTGGGCTCAGGAGGGGGAATGGGCCAGAAAGCAAGAAAGGGGGTGCAGATTTGAATATCATACAGTCATTATATAACAAGCAATACTTTCTGACTGCAGAAGAGGCTGCGTGAGAGAGCATAACCCCTATTGGTGGGAGAATCACACAGAGGCTGTTGGGACAGCTGACGGACACACCACATATTGAATTTCTACACCAGTAGATATTATTTTGGGTTGACATCCCACAGACAAATTCTGGGGTCGCTTTCCTTCTAAACATTAACCATGCTTAGATTGGGAAGCTGATTGTCCAAAGATGAGTATAGACCTGTGGGTGGGTGGACCTTGGAGAAGACCCACTTGCAAGCTAAAGGATGCTATTTTCACATGTGGTTGTTGTATTGTTTGATGACTGACTTCTGGTTTGAGGTTGTAGTGGAGACTGGGTGGGTGCCTCCCTGCACTCATTTTGCATCTAAATTACGATTTAAGGAACTGCCTCTCATTGGGAGCATTGAGAGCATCATTAGCAGATGTTGTCACTGCTCCAACCTCATGATCCATCGTGTAATTGAGGACAGTAGTTGTCCTAAGATTTGCGTGGGATCAATCCCAGTTTCTGTTCTAAAGGTAGACTATGAATGGCATAAGTAAATGAGCCTGATCTCACGTCCCTCTGTTCTCAGCAATTGGTTTAGGAATGGGAAGTAACCGAGAGCTCTATAAATCATGGATTCAGGACTTGTGGTCCAGTCAAAAGGACAGGGATTCTGACTTGTCCATTTTTGTGTCTGTAGTTCCTCGCAGAGCTCAGAGTTCCTATATCAGGCCCCCTGTCAATGCTGGAGCCTAATTAATACTAAAATAATAATTATTTATAGATCCAGTTATTGCCTCTCTGAGGAAGAAACTATAGAAGAGGCAAAAAGCATTCAACCACAAAGCATATATCCTTACCTATGAGACCCTGGCTGTGTGGCAGGTCAGTGGAGAAGACAATTTGAAATAGGAATGTCAATTCTGACATTCAATTGCATAGATTAATTTTGTCTACTTATTTAGTTAATATGAATGAAATTATATAGGGAATTTTCTGGCTTCTGGCTTCTTTTGTCCACCATAATGTTTGTGAGCATTCACAGTGTAGTGAATAGCAATGATTCACATGTTCTCTTTGCTGCGTAGTTATTCCATCATGTGGACATGCACAGTGTATCTATCCACTCTACTGTTTATGAGCATTTCTGTCCTTACCAGTTAGGACTTATTATGATTAGTGCTTCTATGAACATCCTAGTCCATATCTTTTGGTGCTCATAAGTACACAGTTTTCTTGAGTATCTACCCAGGAGTAGAATTGCTTCATTATTGGGTATCATGCTGTGCTTCAGCACACATCAGCTAATGGTTTTCTGAACTTATTGTATTGTGCTTTGTACTTTTAAGAAGTTCGAATTAGTTCATGATATTTAAAAATCAGATTTCCTGTAAGAAGATCTAACAAGCAAAAGGTCACACTGAGACATGAAATAAAAATGGCTGGAGCTAGTTGTCGCCACCTACATTAGATGGGGAGCTCACCACAGTCCCCGAGCAGTTGCTTTACTCCCTGACAATACTTTCTTGACCCCTGCTTTTGGGTGTTCTTTTCCTAAATTTGTGACTAAGGAGACATCCAAGATGAATATAAAGGCCCCGTAACTACTCATGCAGAGAATTCTAGAATCGGGCAAACCTATTTCCTTGGCTTGGGTTTTATTGGAAGCAAACCCTGAGATAAGGATGTGAGTGCAGTTAGTTTATTTGGTGGGGGGTGACCCCAGGAAATGACATGAGAGAGTGGGGAAGGGAGGCAGGGGAAAAAAGAGCTCAATGAAGTATTTTATCAAGTATGGGCATCTGGAACTCATGGAGGTCAGACCCAGCTGGGAACTCTGGGAGTCAGCAGGGAGACACTTCAGGGGTCTGCCACTTAAGTTGGTGAGTAGCAGACAGCCTCATTCATTGCTTGAGGACTGCTAGGGGAAGGAAGCCTTCCCTCCCCATAACCTCTAGCTGGCTCTACTTGCACGCAAAATGTGCTCTGGAGATCTGAGGATTTCTCAGGCAAATAGAAACAGTGGCTGGCAGTTGGAAAGCAAGCGGTGGAATGGTGTGACAAGGAAAATACAAGTGAGGCACCAACAGTGGCAGCTGCACTGATATATTTCACCTCTACTTCCATGTCTCTAGTCCCTAGAATCTTATATCCTAAAATCCTGGTTCCTATAACCGCAGCACATAGAGCTGGCAGGATGTTGCTTTTCATTCATGCAAATGAAATCTCTGCTTTTATTTTAGAAGGTCCGTCCACCCTCTTCTCACCCACCCCTTACTAAGCATGCTGGAATAACTGCATATTTATGGCAATCTTATTGATTTACAACACAGAGAATCTGACATCTCTACACAGAGAGGCTTTCTCTCCTCATTTCCTTCCCATCCAGGTAGATTTCCATTACTTCTGTGCAAGCATGTTTAAAAGATTTTAATAATACATTTGCCAGGGTAGATTCATCATCTTCTTGCATGTCCTGTGATTTGCAATCAAGTAGAACAATTAGATTTTTGTACAAGCCCCTAAATCGCAGTAAGAGTTGCCTAGAGATGGAAAATCTGTGTGGAGGTGAAGTAGAAATTATTTCTCTTTTTACTGCTCTTCAATTTTCAATTTATATTCCAAAGTGATTGAAAAGAAAAGAATTCTGAGATTCTCAGAAGAGAATAGGATTAGTGTGAATAAGAGGAGACCTACTTATTTATCAAATTTTCTGTTAATAACACACATACACTACAATGATGAAAGAGGTTGTAAAGGGTCTCGTTGTTAAAGCACTCTATGGAATTTTTGCAGAAGGATGAAAAATTCAATTTCTCATTTAGGAAATAACAAATTTTTAACCATCATCTGAGACTTGCCCCCCCTCAATTATTAAAATTTGTAGGGAGGTACAGTCAGTGCCCCAATTACTTCTTATTTCTATTTAAGAAAACAAAATCTAAAAATAAACACTCTAAAACCTCAAAAAATAGCTAAAGCAATTAGAGCATCAGTCACAATCCCATGTAAGTTGATTTTTTTTTTTATTGTAGACTTAGGGGTGACATTGGTTAGCAAATATTACATAAGTACCAGGTGTCCAATTGCACAGTGCCTCCTCTATGGGTTACATTATGTGTTCACCACCCAGAGTCAGATAGCTGATTTTTAAAACTCATTTGAAAATGACAAAGGATTAAAAGATTTAAAACCAAGCCAAAACAAAAACATCTTGTGAAGATACCACATGGCTAACACATCCAATGGGAGACTTTTATTTGGAAGTATTAAATATCTGACCGGAGAAACTGAGAAAAATTAGACTGAGTCGCATTCATTAAGGAATCACTTTCAGTTAGTCTGAGATATTTACACACACACACACACACACACACACACACACACACACACTACAGAGTTGATTCTTATTATTCACAGTAGTTATATTCTATAAAGTCGCTAGGGACACTGAGTTAACAAATATTGAACTAATGCCCTTAGAGAAAATGCAGGGTTACATTCCTGCATGCCTCTAGTGAAAGCATTTTGGTCAACCAAAACATCATTCGTATTATAAAGGTGCGTTTACCAACATTCTTGTAAAACAAACCAGTCTCACCATTGTTAAAAACCTACTCCCCCACTTAATTCTTTTTCTTTTATAACACTTAGCAAAAATAAAAATGAAATTTTATAGCCTCTTAACCTACACAACCTGCAGAACCTGCAAAGTTAACATTTTTCATGTTGTATCGCTTTCGGAAACATGCATGCCAGCCAGCAGTAGCTCAGAAGGGTTTGACATTTTCCTAACCCTGTGTAACATGACCATAAATTTCCTTGGCTTTCAGCTGCACAACAATATCACCCACTATGTATTTTTTAATCAGCCATCATTTCACAAATTCACAACTTTTGGTGCTTTTCTGTCTTTTCCATAGCACTATCTATAGGTGCTATTTTAGAACTTTCTGGAGTGGCCTCACATACAAATGAGCCAATTTTCTCTCTTTTCTTTCCTGGATGTACCATGCTGTTGATTGATTAACTTTGAACTCACAGCCTACAGCATTATAACTCATACCTGGATGAAGCTTATCTAACACATATTTTCTCTGTAAGACACATCACAGCCTTCTTGCACTTAGGAACATTAGACAGCACTTTAGCACTTCATTGGGGGCATTTTTAAACAGTAAAATTGCCAACAAAAAGCACAAAGATGTGAAAAACATCACATTAAATAGACCATGGAAAGGATACTTGTTTACAGTATAAGAGCTAAGACAAGAAAGTGGAGAGTTATTTTGTTCAAACTCAGTTGGAAACATACATGTCAGGCAGTTCAAATTTTTCATTGATCCATGCATGATTGCGAGTGTTTCATGAACATTGATTTTGGAGTTATAAATAAATTCTAGTGAGTAGGTGAATTTGCAAACATGGAATCCATGAATAATGAGGATCAACTGTGTATTCTTGTTACTTGATGCTTAATATACCACTTCTGGGTAATTAAAATAGAATTTTCATTAGTCTTTTAATGCTTTTAAAGGAAAGGATTTATGTAAGCAAATTCTTGGAATAGATATTTTTTATTTGGTATTATCCCCTACTAGTTCTCTTCATGTCGGCATTGCCTTACTTCTCATGACTTATAGAAACTATTTTTCTTCTAATTCTTAAGTGCTATGTCCTAAGTGATATCTTGGAAATATGTCAAGCAGACTTGGTTTTAAAGCCTCTGGCACGGTTTAGTTATGTGAACTTTGGCAAATTACTTAACCTCAAGGAAATACTTCTCTTCTAGCACCACTGTACAAATTAAATAAGACATGTAAAATGCTTTGCATATTATTCATTAGATGGTAATTTCTTTTCTATACCTTGATTTGGGTAGAGAAGCATATAAAATAATGATTAAAAGAGTAAATTTGGGAGTCACTTGCCTTGTTCAAATTCCAGCTCCACCAGTCACCCACTGTGAAAATGTGGTAATAAATGCTAAGTTGAAGCCATCAGTGGCCTTGGTTCCTGAGTGATGATGTGGAGCAGAACTCCCATTAAATCACACCATGACATGAGTGTGAAATGAACCCATGTTGCCCTCTGAAAATACCACATGGCTTAAATATGCAATAGGAGACTTGTACCTCAGAACGGATTCAGAAATTCAGGGATTGATTTATTTCTGTAGTATAACCAAGCTTAATCTGACAAATACTCATAGGCCCACAAGCCTATGATTTTCTGGGGACAAACAATTAGTAGAGTTATATGGTTAAGTAGAAGGACAATGTGCTTGGGAGAGCTTAGAGAAGAATATGATGATCTCAAGAGACCCAGGTGTAATTATTGTATAGGTATGTGTATTTGCATTGGGGGTGAGGTGCATGTCAAAGAGGGAGAGTTACTTCAAGAGGGAAGGACTCAAAGAGAAATTAATCTTTAGTAGAATCTCAAATAATTAGTAAAATTTAACCATGTGGATAAGAGGATATGAAAATGGTAGTGATAGGACATTCTACACAGAGGAAATTGCATGTGAAATTGTACAGAAGGCAGCATGTGTTGACAAGGTCTAGTGTTCCCTATTTTATACTAAGAAGTCATTGAAGACTTTGGAGTAGGGGGATGTTAAGAGCAGAACTAGACTCTAGAAAGATTATGCAATCAGCACAGGTCAGTGATTGGAATAGAAAACTGCTATAAACAAGGAGAGCAGTTGGATGCTTTCTTTTCATATTATCTCCATGCAGAGTCAAAATGTCTATGCCAGAGTGGGAGAAGAGATAGATTGCAGAAGCATTAAAAAAAAAATCTTGTAGTATATCTGTCAGCTATAGTCATAATAATGTTGCATAACAGCAGCAACAACAAACCATCAAAAATTCAGTGGCTTACAGACACAGTCTTTCTCACTCATAAGACTGCCAGTTAGTTAAAATTTGGCTGATCTTTATTGGGTTCAGTAGGGCTTGGCTCCAGGCTCCAGGTCTAGTTCAAGTCTTTTTCACTTGTCACATTCTGAGGCCTAGGCTGGAGGAGCAGTAGCTACTCAGAATATATTCTTTTCACAACAATGACACAAGTGCAAGAGGTCAAATCCAACTATACAAGCACACAGAAAGCCTTTGCTCACATCACAACACTGACATCCTATTGGACAACACAATTTATAGGGAGAAACCCAAAGTCAAGGGGTATGTGAATTAGGGTTCTCCAAAGAAACAGAACTAATAGGATATTTACTTACTTACCTACTTACTATTAAAAGGGATTGCCTTGCATGATTATGGAGGCTGACAAGTCCCAAAATCTGAAGTCAGCAAACTGGAAACTCAGGAGAGCTGACGGTAGCATTCTAGTTCAGAAGCCAACAGTGTCAAAACCCAGGAATAGCTGACATTTCAGTTCAAGACTGAAGGCAGGGAAGAACGCACATTCCAGCTCAATTCAGTCAGGCAGAAGGATTTCCCTCTTATTTCAGAAGGGTTGGTCATTTTGTTCTATTCAGGCTTTAAACTGGTTAGATAAGGCCCACCCAGTCTATTGATTCAGGTGGTTATCTCATCCAAAACACACACACACACACACACACACACACACACACACACAGACACACACACCAAGAATGTTTGATCAAATATCTGGGCACACTGTGATCCAGTCAATTTACACATGAAATTAACTGTCACAGTGAGATACTGCATTCTGCCCACCGTGAGGACACACAAGGATGAAGCACTGACATCAATTACTTCATCTGTAGCAGTGGCTTTGAAGGAAAATGAAATCAAATTCACCCGAAGATTCAGAGCCTGATTAACTGGAAGATGTCCATCTTCTGTTTAAATATTTGAAGAGAAAAAATGTGTTGCTAAAGATCAGGTATCTGAGTTCTGCTCCAGCTGGAGAATAAATGGGTCTAAACTCATTGCCCTCATGTACAAAAAGATGTGTGAGCCTTAGGAAGTATCTTCAGGTCTCAAACTGTCTCAGTCTTCATTTAGCTGCCTGCCTTTGAAGGTTGTCTTTGTCTCAGATCCTCTAGCCTGACCACTTGCAAGCTATGAGCCTATTGGCAAGTTATCTTAACTTCACTGTATCTCAGTCTTTTGACCTATAAAATGGACATCATAATTTTACCTGTTTCATATTAAAGTTTGTAATACAGGTAAAACACTGAATGCACTACTGGACCTTGAGTAAATGCTGCATGCACACGATCTAGTTTATTATTAACTCATTCAATCCTCAACAACAAGTCTATCATATAGACTTTCTTTTAATAATTTTGATATTATAAGTGCATAATCCGAGGCAGAGTTACTAACTTTTCCAGGAGTATACAACTAGTGAGATCATTCTAAGTCTGCCTTGACCACCCCCTCCACATCCAGGTTCTTCTTAGACAATAAGTGCATTTGCCATCCAATGGAACTCATTCTAGACCATAAATCCCTGTATATTTATATTCATATTTGTAAAATTATGATACTGCTTTGTATATGTGTGCAAGTTCTATTTTTTAAAGTGCTATCACATCATATCCATATTTTGTTCTGCTACTTGCTTTTACTCAACAGTATATTTTGGAAGTTTTCTGGTGTCACAAATATAAATGCATCTTATATTAAATGTGGTCACTGATCTAATAATCTCAAAATACTATTATCTAGCTCTTGTGCTATTGATAAACATTGAGTTCCCTTCCAGTTCTCCAGTATGGCGAACAATATGGTGTTGGCCACCCTAGTACAACCCTCCTGGTATGCATGTATGTGAGTGTTTCTCTAGGCAGGATGCCGAGAAGTCCACTTGCTGGGTCCCAGAGTGCATGCAGTTACGGTTGTAGTAATACCAGCAAGCTGCTCTCCATGTGGCTCTAGCAGTTCACACTGCCACTGGCCACGAGTGGGGCGACTTCCCCAGCATTGGGAAGGCAGCAAGTGCTGGGAGAAAATGACAAGTTGTGGTGGGGAGAGGAGTGTCCCTGAGTTCCAGAGAAGACTCAAGGCCACATGTTCTCCTTTACAGTTTTCATTGGGCCTCTTGTAATTTTTTTAGATTTCCAAGTCCCAGCTACTTCTGGGGAAAAAAATAACACAAAAAAGAATCTTTTCTTTTTTAATGAGCAGAACATTACTTCCCATTTGCCTGTGCTTGGGAGGCTTCTAAAATTTCATTTCTTTATTAGGAAGTAGACTGGGGTTTTTGTTTAGAGAGAATTTTTTCCCCATTGCCTGTCTAATATAGTGCCCAGCTGGCACTGTTATAAAACCCTCTTTTTCTTGTGTTATATTTAGAAGTACACCTCACCATGACAAATTTCAGTTCACTCAGGAAGTCTGGGTGACTCAAAATTTTAAAAGCTGTAGGAAAAGTCTTTCCAAATGGTCCAAACAGAATTTATTATGAGACATTTTCCTTACAGCAAATGATAGCAGTTTTTGTAACTATCTACAATAGTCGGCAGACAATTAGGAAAATGCTATTCTTCTGATAATTTAGGAAGTTCAGTCTTTGGAAACTGGGTAGCAAAGCTTGGTTTGAACCTAGAACCAAAGCCATATAATTAATTAGTTCTTGCAGGTTTCAGGCGGAAAATGGCGTTGCCGTGTTACAGTAATAACCCTGGTTGTCATTGAGTTATCAGCAAACTGCAGCTCCTCTCTTGGGAGAAGAAACCCTGTAATTTAACAAATCACTGTATTTTGGGTTTTGACATTGCACATGCTTTTCAATTTCCATCTGTTCCTTCGGTTCATTAGTATTTTATTGTTACTACAGTCAGAAACATTTTAATAGTTTTTTTCTCCTCTAAAATAACACACCATCAACTATTTTCTGTCATCCCTTTGGACACCTAAAAATGGCGTGTCCATTCCAATTTTAAATTCCTTTTAGGAAGCATTATTTTGGGCATTTCCCCAAAAGTGCAAGATGGCTGCTGTTGGCTATGAACTAAAATAATTGCTTTGTGTGTGAAAACAAATATTCAAAGTCTACTTCAAATACAGATTTTTGGGGGTGGGGGATTTACCTGACCGGGAATTGAACCCAGGCTGACAGCTTTGAGAGCGCTGAAGCCTAGTCACTACACCACCAGGGAGCCCCTAAACACAGATTTTTTTAAAAAGGAAAAAGGAATAGAGCAATATCCTCTTAGATTCCTAAACTATCTTTTTATTAGTCAGAATATGTTCAAGAAACCCAGTGTATGCACCTACCAAAGTACATACACACATATTTATATACACACTTTCCCAAACACAATATACACACACATGAACACATACATACACCACATACACTACACAACCATGCCACATATGATACACCCATTCACACTCCATATACACACCCTACAGTCTTCTAAGCACAAACTATGCATGTACTATGCATGAACACACATACATCAATACACACATGTACCACACAGACACAATCATGTACATGCTACATATATACACATAACCCCAAATACACACATCATAACCACACACATTCCACTCCTCCCCCAAACATGCATAAACACATAGAAATGAATACATGCATTCCACATACATACACATATATACACATATGATCCACACACACAACAAACCACAAACATGCACACATACACGACTATCATGTGGTCTGAGGATGAATCAAAATTTAACCCACCAAAAGCAGAAGTGAAAATATTTATAAAGAAACACAAACAAAAGTGTACACTAGAAAATATATGAGTATAATAGTATATTGGCATATATATTGGAAAATATTTTGGAATGGAATTTAAGATTATTAAAGACATTTTAGTAACTTTCCAGAAACTCAGTTTGGGGAATCAAGTGGAGATGTTCTTTTGTTGGTCGTATTCTGTCTGAGCACACTAAGACTCATTCTTCCTCATTTGAAATGAAGGGTCAAGGCTAAAGGTTGAAGGATGAAGTCAGAGTATCTGACCAAGACACACACACACACACACACACACACACACACTCACATCAATATCCCTGGAGTGATGGTGGAGGGCAGAAAAAAGAGACCTCTGTGAGGGTGTGGTTGCCCACTGCTGGGGCAGAAGACAGTCTTTGGAAATGCCCTCTAGAATGGACAGCATGCTGATTCTCAGGCTCCCTTTTGTTCTGCAGTTTTTCTGAGCTGTGCTTGATCTTTAGCTTCCCAAAGACTGATTACTTGTGGGGACTAGCATAGCCTAGAATGATGCTCACAGGGAGAGCCAGAGCCCTCACTCCTGGGAGTGGACAGTAGGTCCCTCTGGAGGACAGAGGTCAGCACAGAGCTCCCAAAAGCTCAAAGAAGTGTCAACACACTCTGAGAGAGACCTTTTCAGCAGAAGGCCAGGCATCCCCTTGGGATCTGCAGCACATGCTCTCACACCCTTCAGTGAAACACTCTTTTCCCCAGTGTCACCTTCTGAAAACATTCTAAATGCACTGCAGACCACTGTCAGAACTATGAGTGTGAAGGTCAAACGCAGAGGAGCCTTGAACTTAGAGTGACATCTGACTTCTCAAGTTTAAGGGCTCTCTAAAATCAGCTCTGACAGAAAATCAATTCACAGAAATTACTGAGCACACTACTAGACTAGTTAAATACATTTCCTGCTCACTTTTGCCTCTGCCCGTCTTTTTTCTTGCCATCCCTACCCTTGTTTGCCCTCCCTCCCTCCCTCCCTCCCTCCCTTCCTTCCTTCCTCATTCTGCTCTTCTATCTCCTTTCCTTCCCATGCAAGCTTTTAAAATGAAAATCTGAGAAAACTATCGTATTGTGTTGCAGGAGGAAGAGTATATGGTAAGCCCATACTTAGACATAATCCACCAATTGGATGCCCAGTTGTTTAAAGGAGGATTGTGTTTCAAAATTTTATAAAATTTATTCAATCAAATAACAGGCATTGAATATCGACTCTTAGTTTTTCCCCAGAAGAGAACCCTCTTTAACTAATAACTATTACTGTTTGGAGACACTCGTGGCCAGGTAAAGTTAGTTTAGATATAAAGATTTAAGCTATAGAATTTTTTTAAATCAGAATGCTCATTAAATTCATGAAATTCATCCTACATGTATGGTTTTAAAAGTTCCACAATTTTCCCCCAAACTGACCTTCTTAAAACTCTCTGTGGATGTCATTTCCCTCCCCAGTCTTTAATCAGATTCCTCTCTTCTAATAAAGTCTAAACTTCAGCAAGTTCACCCTCAAAAATGCCCTTTGCATTCTGGTTCCAATCCATTGATTCACTTCTTAAATTAAGATTTGTTCATGTGACTCCAAACCTTAACTCTTGCTTTCCTTCGGAATCCATATATTGGAGGCCCAGCTATTCTTCAAGCCCACAAAGCCTTTCCATGTGTCTGAGACAGAATTAATCACTCCTTCTTCTGGGGTTCATAGCACATGGCTTGTCTTTTTACTTAACCTTGCACAATATTAGGAGTCTGGTGTCCCTCTCTTCTGAGGACTGGCACTCTTCGTCCTGCTGCAATCCATAGTTCCTAGCAATGTGTCTTACACAAAGTGGAATCTCAGTAAATTATAATAGAAATATTAACTAGAAAAACACCAAAGAACTGGATATCTGCTGTTGTTGCCTGCCTAGTACTCATTCTCTCTCTTTCAAGTTAGAGCATCTGAGTTTTCCTTTGCAAATCACATCTTCCTACCTCAAAGGTCATGGGGACTGACCTAACTCCATTGACCAAGGTGTGTGCATGTGGTGTGACCTGGTCAATCAGACCTATGGTGATTGTTTCAGAGATGGACCCATGACCAAATTGAGTTTACTAAAGTGAAACTTGGATTTTTTTTTTCTTAAATTATTGGAAAACAAGTTTGTTCATTTGCTGCTATAGCAAAGCCATCAGGATGCAAGCCTGGAAGGGCTGATGGTCCATTTACTATTACCTCTTAAGAAAGTTTGCTTTTGCGTGATGCAGAAGAAAGATGAGAAAAGAGAGACAATTCTCAATGACAAATTTTGGTTCAGCCACGCCTAAAGACATATGTGCAGGGCCATTTTAACATATGACCCAATACATTTCTATTTTTGCTTTAATCAGTTTAATTTTTGTCTTTTATTTTTATTGTTTTTCTTTTTCATTCCTTATTTCATTCTGTGTGTGTGTGTGTGCGCGCGCGCTATGCTTTGCATCCCCATTTTGTGGGACAGTAAAAAGCAGGGACAAATGTCTCTAAAGCCAAAAGATCAAGTAAAGTAAGTTAGTTTTCTGCAACTTCCAACATTGTGCTTATGAAGATAGCTTTCTGGAACCCAATGATCCCATGAAAGTTAGAACTTCTCGGTCTTAACTCTACACAGAAATCCCCCGAGGATCTTGTTAAAATGTGGTTTCTGACTGGACAGGTCTGGGTGGACCTGAGATCCTGCATTTATAATAAGTTCCCAGGGGACTTGATGACACTGACCCATTGGCCACATATTGTGTAGCCAGGACTTAGAGTCAAGGGTCATTAGCAGTGTCTAGATCATCCATCCAATAGAAAAGCATGCCACTATTGCTTAACGTGATAACTGAGAATGCCATTCTTAAGAAAATTTCTATACTTTTAAACTGACTTTCTAAAGAAAAAGAGGCTGAACCAAAACCAGGATTATTCATGGGTGGGTGGGGCAGAGAGCAACATGTGAATCCAGTGTGAAGACAAATGGAGTAACTGCTTAAGATGCCACAGATATGCAATTACTATCTTGAAATCATCTCTACCCTGATTCTTGAATCAAAAATTTGTCTCATTGGAAGCATTTAGAGCAACATAGCCCATCTCTGCTGGGACTCCATGGCACATGCTTTCTTTGGGACTCACCCTGCTGCTCAACACACTGACTCTCTCACTTGGGCTGTGATCTAATTTATGTCCTTCCCTTAGCGCCAGATTCCCGGGTACCGGCAGTGGGAGCTGAAGCAGCACCATGGTTCACCAGTATCCAAAGTTGGCTGCTTCCTGCCAACGACGTGTGGCTCAGGATAATCTCAGCACATCATCCAGCCCACTGATGCAATGACGTGGTTTTACTGCAACTGAAACACAGGCCCTGTGAGTTTGTTCCTTTTGGGGATTATTAATAATCACACAAAAGTATTGAAAGCTGGCATGAGCATCTCATTTACCAATAAACATGTCACTTTCAAATCCATATTCTGCACCTACATATTCATAAACTCATCTCATCAAAATCACTTCTCCTGTTGAGACTGGGCATGCTTCCCCTTTTCTAGCACATCCTTTCTGAATCTCTCTGGTTTCCTTTGTTCTAATCAAGCACATGTGGCATGACATGGTCCCAAGAGCATCTGTTATCAGCAAAGGTAAATGTGAGATGTCTAATCCTCCTTGAGCCCCTTGTCTAGGTCTTGGATAAAGGGTGGAAGACAAAGATGGAAACTTAATACTTGTATTTTAAGAAGCAAATGTGACTTCAGATTTGAGGAGCACTGGATTCCGTGGTAGACACCAAATCCAGTGCTCCTGAAATCTGAAGACACTGCTTGGTTACTTCATAGCTTCTAGAAAGAACGTGAGGATGAGAGCATCAGAGCTGTAGGCAACAACAGGAAAGAATAATTTTAAAAATCTGTTTGATTCAAGTTTGTTTTTTCTGTTTTCGGTGTTTGAAGAGAGAGAGCCTGATCTTAATCTTCGGAATAAAATGAGATATTCAAAATAATACTTGGCATAGATGGGCTCTATATTAAAGTCACCATGACAGCTGAATGAGCAGCTTTATGGAATGAACGAAGCTGGTTTTGTGTCAAGACAGACGTCTTCCTGCCTCTCAGCAGGCTTCTGGAGGCTTCTCCTGCTAGCTGACAGATATATACTCAGGGAATGCAAACTAAATTTTTTACTAGATTAAGAAAATTCCAACCCATAACCTAGATATTTTGTAAAACCATTATACACACTGTACTCTAGACCAAATGTGAGTTAAATTTGAATAATGGTGTGCCCATCAGTTACATATATCCAATAAGAAGGGAGAGGGATACATAGCAGTACCAGGGAGTGGAGAGAAAATAGTCTTTCCTTCAAATTACTTTGGCTTCATTCCAGAGCCAGTGTCCTTATTCAGCCCCATATTTGTGAAAAACCAGTCTGTATGTATTGTTAGTATTGGGTCATGTGATATCCCTGGGCATATGTCTTTTATAATATTTATACAGAGGTGCTGTTGGCTGAGGGTCCCTCCTTACTGATACTAAATGGACTTGAGAGAATTGTGTAAAACCAGTTTTGTTTTTGTAGGGTTTTGAGATTACCCAAGGGGCTTTGCTGATTACAGCCAAATAGCCACATAGATGTTATTAGAGGAGTGAGCATTACGTTTGTGAGAAACGTCAAAGTGCTAACCAAAGAAGGAGAACAGAGCACGTTACTCACTGTGATGAGGAATTTCCCATCAGCCCATTCACCATTACTGACATGGAAAGACTCCAAGACTTTACCAAGAGGTTAATATTTATTAGTAAATAAAAAGGAAGTCTGTTGTGCACAGAGAACATGGCTATTAGCTGGGACTGGATGCCTCTACCAAAAATAATAATCACTGCTCTCAAGAAAGAAGGAGCCGGTTGTGGCAGGAGTGGAGCCCAATAGAGGTACATACATCTCTCAGGTCATTTATTCATGGCCTCTCCCAGTGGGCCTGGCTGCCCTGAAAGATGGCCCCCCTCACTGGGAGGCATCAGTTGGGGTCAGGGAACACTGAAACTAGGAGTTCTAGCACCTACTTCCAGCTCAGCTGTGTCTCTGGGCAAGTACCCCTAGCTCTCTGAATTTCTGAGCTCAGGTTACTCAGCTGCATGCAACATGAGAGTCTGGGACGAGAGTACCAGTCCTAAGGTTTGTATTCTATGGCACTCGATGATTCTCTTGTATCCTTCTGGAAATCTCTCCAATTAAAATTTAACCAGATTCTGTTCACTGTCTCCACTATTACCACCTGGTCCACCCTTCCTCATTCATCTCTCACTTGGATTATTTCAGCAGCCTCTGAACTGATCCATCTGCATTCTGTTCTGTCCCCCACAGGCTGTTCTCAACCCAGCACAATGGATCATCCCATGAAAATGTCACCATACTGCTCCCCCAGGAACTCCCCTTTTCTTCTTGTCCTTCTCATATCCCATAAAGCCTGAGGACTGATGTGGGTTTATCTCTCTGATCCCATCTCCTACCATCGCACACATGGTTATTTTCATCCTCCTCCCAGGTCAACCCTCAACCCATCTCCAAGCACTAGCCATTAACCCTTCTGGAATGCTCTGCATTCTCACTTCCCAGGTCCACCACACCGCAGATATTTGCAAGACTGACTCTGCCGCCTCCTTCCAATCTTTACTTATGTGTCACCTCCTTGATGAGGCTTTCCCTGACCATTATATTTAAAATTGCATCAACCCTGCAGCACTTTTCCAATCCACTTATTCACAAAAAACACGTTAATTATGTTTTTTGATGACTCCCTCTACCGGGATGTAAGCTTCATGTGGACGAGAACAGTTTGTACTGTTGTATTCCTGGTGCCTAGATGAGTTCCTGGTTCATAGAGGTGCTTAATGCAAACTTGTTAAATGAAGTAGTAAATCCTTGAAATGCTTATTTATTTCTTGTTATGCCTTGGATGGATGTGATGCTCATACCTGACAGCAATGAAAGTCCAGAAATAGAGAATTCCTCCATATTGGAGGGCCAGCAATATTTTTGTGCACTGAAGACAACATAACCATTCCTAAGTACATGAGACATCCGTAGTTTGGTATTAGCACCATGCACTTTGTCATGCATGCTGTCGATGTCCTTCCCTGATGCCCTGGTGTGTGCTGCCCCTCCTGCTTCCTGCTTCGGCACCTGTATCTCTGGCTGAAAGCTTTCTCTGTCTAGAGAAGTACATGAGGGATAGACTCACAGTGCCAGTGAATTAATGTCGTTAGGAGTAACCTCAAACATTAAACAATGAGAGCTGTTGGCTAAACATCTCAGCTTCCTTGCCCTTTGGGTGGGACTATTCCCAACCACGTTGACCTTTGTCTCAGAGATCTACAGTGAGTAAAACTCCTATTGTCCAGGTGGTGACCTGCTCATAAATGTGTACTTTATTAATGTCCATCCCCTCTGGGTATTTCTTCCCTATTCCCCTGCTCTACCAGGGATCTACTTGTGATCACCTCCCAAATAACCCGCATTCTTATCTCAGTGGCTGCTCTCAGGGGAACCCAAATGCTCACGAACATAGAACAAAGACCCTTCTCCTCCCTCATGTGTTGTACATGGCCTCTGTGTATCAAGCAGATCACATTCCCCATGCAGCTTAAGCCCTGGCTAAGGATATGGACCAGGTCATCCCTAAAGCCCCTTCTTACCGCATGACCCAGGATTCCAGCTTGTGAGAAGCAGTGTGGTGTGCAATGCCCCAAACTCTGCAGCCAGGCTGCCCAGGTTCAAATCCTAACTATGACCTGCCAGCTGAACGACTTATTTAACCTTTCCCTTCCCCAGTTCCCTCATCTGCAAAACAAGTCTCCTAATAGTGCTGTTCCCTGAGGTTGCCATGAGGATTTCAATTAGTTCACATTTGCAAAGTACTCTGACCAGTGCATGGCCCAGAAGAGGTGCTACCTAATGTTAAAAAATGAAATCTCACCATCCTGCCAACAAAGGAGCTAAAAGCTAAAGGAGGTTAAATTCACTGATCAAGGTCATAGAACTGAGACATTGCAGAACTAGAAACTGCTCTTTGAAACCCAAGTACAGTGTGATTTTTTTTTATATTTCACCAAAAAGAAAACAAACCCAAAAACAAAAAATAAAAACTGAATTCAAGTGCTTATATTTTCTTGAGACATATTCTATAATGAATATTGGAAGATTTAAAAAATATAATTACTACCAGTTAATTAGTGGAGAGGCATTAGCAATTAAATATGTGGTACAAGTTAATATGAGACAATATTAGCTTTGTATATTTGGATTGTTCCATACACCTCATAGAATGATGTCTGGTGGGTAAATATTTCACTTGGATAATGAATTAGTCTCTCTCTCCCCTCCCCAGTACTATAATCCTCAAATATATGAAAAGATTTTCTGTGAAGGAAAGCAATGCTCTTTGTTCATTCTCCATGGAGCAGTGTAGGAAGGATTTAGGTTAAATTTTGCTGGAAGGAATTCTATCCAGATGTAGGGCAGAGATTTTCTGCTTAACATGAAGAGTCAGAATTGAAGTTAGCTCTATGTGGGATTTGAGTTACATTTTGAAAACCTCCTTGTCCAAGAATGCCTTCCCTATTGGGTTAGAGTGGTGCCTGATTCCTTTAGTGAGTTTAGTTAAAACAATTCATTGAAAATGGTTCATGAAACAGTTACTGTGTATAACTTGGGTTATACACAAGGTAAGACTTGACTGGTTAAAAGATAGTCTCCTGCCCCCAGAAAATACAAGTATTTTTCTCTGACCAGGTGACAGATTATGTTATGGTCAGTAATTAACCTTAGTGAGGTTTAGCTTGACAGATCTTTTTTCAACTATTACAGCTGCCTGAGAACACAATCCCCAGGGAACAAGACACAAAACTCTAGCTGTGGACAGGCAATGGTGGAGAAGGGCCAGTGTAAAGGCCATAGCTATAAAGGAGAGTGTGCAACTTGCACTGGGCATGTACCGTGGACCAGGCACTGTGCTAGCTCCTTCCCAACCACTCTGAAGGGAGTTGATCCACCACTGCAATGGGTTCCTGAGGCAAACTTGAAGGTACAAAGGGGCAGAGAGAGGAGTGGCAACATTGTAAAGATCCACACTGCCTCACTCCATGGTGGTTCTAAGACCTCTTGTTGAATGAACCACAATGTGGTAGAATGGATACTTTTGGTCCTTGAATCACTTAATGGATGAGAGAGGAACCCAGAGTACAGCAAAATCGAAATTCTCCTATGGTCATATAGAATTGTTAACCAATGTAAACGAAACTCATTCATAGAAGGAAATAATTTTCAGGGTTGCCAAATGTCTTTCTGCTATAAAATACAAGTCTCGTGACAAGGGTGGTTTTATAAACATACCTTGGTTAAGGAGCACATATCATTGTGTGAGGATTTATAAGCCTTACTTACCATATAGCAACATGTTTAGAAGTACAAATTGGTATTATTGAAGTTAAATGCTAACAAAATTGTCAGAAACAAGAATAATTTGTTTTCTTAACCATATGTACTTTTGAACTCCTTTACTTCTCTCACTCCCCATTTTGTGGTCATATGTACAATAGGTATTTATTGAATATTTATTATATGCCACTTAACCTGCCAGACCACCACCTTATTCTGCTTCCTGTGGGTTAAAAGTATGACATGACTTTAATATATATTCATGTTGCTGTTAGATGGAGCATCTGTTTCTCTATCGTTTGGAAAAGTAAACAGTTTCCCTTCTAATGAATAACTGAGATATGAGACTTTACGAATTACCATATGAAACTCGTTTCTAATCGATATAAGGAAACATAAATATCAGTTTAAAAATATTTAAGGCATATGTGCAACCATAATCTCCAATTAAACTTCTACTCTTGTCCTAGTTTATGAGTATTACACTCTTATTATTTATTACACTTGTATTCTTGCTATAAATGCCACAATTTCTATAACATGTTCCCATCTTGTGCATCTGCTCATTTATTTTTATAGGCCATGTCCTATCAAGATTCAGAGCTATAGTCTGCCATTTAATAGCAATACAGCTTGGGCCACGTGATGTGCCCTCTCTGACCTCAGTTTCTTCTCTGCAAAACGAGGATGATAATACATGCCCTGCCAGCTTGCTAAAAGGAAAATGTAAACTAACTGAAACAATATATAGAAGGTGCTTGAAACAGCTTTAGACACAAGATCCATGCTTAATAAACAGTGATTATCCTCCTGTACCAAATTGTGGAGGTGCCTCTGAACTTTGCTTGCTCCCTCTGCCAGGCACTGGCGTGAGCCCTGACACCTCAGCTAACCCCTCCTCTCAGATCATTTCTTGCTGTTTTACAGGAGGTCAAAGTGCAACTATTTTTCTTTAAGTTCCCTCTGAGCCTCTCTCCTCTGTTTTGTGTTTCCAAATCAGAAAAGTTCCCTTTACCATTTTACCATGGCAACCAGCTGTTTCTAGAGAAGCTTTATTTCTGTTCTTAGTATCAACAGAAAATCAGTTTATAACCTTTTCCTTCCCCCACCCTGAGAGGGGTTAATTTTATCCATTTGTGTAAATAATCTCTAGCTTTTACAAGATATAAATAACTTCAGGTCTTGACCTTGCTTATATTTCAATGTATTCCTGATTTCTGCCTCTCTGTCCATAAAAGAAAAAAATAAATAAAAAAAAGTAAATGAAGGCTTTGAGACTGATGAGGCAGGCATTTAAAGAAGCCCATTTGCAAATCTCTCACAGTAGGAGGATATCGCAGTAGCTCCGATGTGGGTGATGCTGCCCCATGACTTGGACCTAGACATCCATGCAGGGCCCGTTTGTCCTGTAGGACCCCGTGCTTAGAAGGGCCCTGTGCTTGATTTAATGCACAGTCATTACTCTCTCTAGATTATTCATCAGTTTTGAATAAGGGAACCCAAATTTTCATTTTGCACTGAGCCCACAAATTATGAGCCAGTCCTGTTCCATAGACTCCTTTGCCTTGGGCATTCCTTAGACCCCTACCCGGCCACTTACTAACTCTGTGAAGGTCTCTTAGCACCACTATCACTGCTACCCTGGGCACTCTGCCAAGGCAATGCTGGGATCAGACTCAAATACACTTTTATTAGAAACTCTAGTTGTGAGAAAACCAGAGGGTCCTCAGTGGTTACTCAGCGCCCTTCATGTTTACACTGTTTTCATCTCTTATAAACCTTGTCAAATGAAAATGGAAATAAGTAATAAAATACAAAAGTATGTGTGTTCACTCGACTTTCCAGTTGTAGTTGATTTAGCAAGACAGAGCAGCTTTTGATAGACTTCCTGAATAAAGAGGAACCTGTGAGATGGACGCTGTGTTTAGGTAAACACACAGAACTTATTGCCCCTCAGAGCGGCAAATGCCTCTAGTTTTAAGTATGCCATTTATTACAAAACAAGCACAATATTTCATCTGCCAGATGCATGATAAAAGCACATTATTTCCATCTCGCCGAGTAGCACATCCTGATTAGAAGCCTGATGTGTAATAATTCATGTATCCTGAACTTGATGTCTTCTGAGATCTTTTATCAGAATACTCACCAATCTAAAAAAGGGAAAAATGGGACTACTGGCTGAGTTACTAAATTAAAAATAAAGACATTTGATGGTAATACCTAAGGAATCAGAAACTTGCAGTAGATAAACATCTGCTAATAAAGACCATGGTAATTTGATTCAGAAAAAAAAAGAAACAAAAACAAACAAAAAAGCAAAGACAAAAAACAAAACAAAACATAGACTAGCATCTGCGAGAACACGCAGAAGACAACTCTCACTTATTGCAGGAGTCAGGCAAAGGATGAAAATTTCCATAGGAGAGCTTTGAGGTCTCAGGGAAGAGCCATCAGCCGCATGCTTATAAATGATAAAATGAAGAGTAAGTTAAAATAGAATCAATGTTTTAAAAACTATCTTTTGATTAAAACTGGAAAATTTGGGGTGGAGTGGTGCTGCTGTATGTAACCCCATGCTAAAGCCATAGTGAAGTTTGTTACTTAACTTTCTATGAATGAGACTGTTCTTTGTGCATCATTTTCTAATTATTGGGGATCAAATAATTTCTAGTCATGCACTGGTGCTGACTGGATTTTATATATATATATATATATCAATCTTATGATTGGAGAACTAGGTGTGGTTGGCATAGGTTGCTCTCCTCAAATTCACTTGTGCCAATGGTTTTTACAACAGATCTGCCACCCATTACTGTGCAATTTTAGTGAATTACCTGATTTGTCTCTACCTCTGTTGTGCTATCTTAAAATGGATAGATCAGAGGACTTAACCTATTAAGATTATTATATTAAATAAGTTACTACATATAAAGGGCTAGGGTACCTTCTGGCACATGGTTGCAGCTAATTAAATTTAATTATTATTATTAATATTGTTTTCATTTACCCTTGTACCTGCTTCTCTATATTATTATCTGCAAGTATACAAAGGCTGTCGGGAAAGTATTCCGCCATGTAATATGAAAAATAGAGGCATGTATGACTGGATTTTTTTCCCAGACAGCCCTCATGTATCTTGGTAGAGGAAATATTCTCTAGAGCTCCAATGATATTCCCCACAAGCTTAAATTATTAGGCCTGTCCAGAATTAAATTAATTACTGTAATGAACTGGAGTAGAGAGGTGCAGGCATTGTAATGATATCCAGAGCCTTGAGCCCTGACTGAATTCTACCTTGGAAGAACCGGAAAAGGAGAATCTAGTTCAGGAAAGTGTACCAAGCCCACAGTCTCGTCCTGTGTGTCGGAAACACAAGCTTCTCCCTCCTCTGGAAGTCGCTCCCTGTGGCTGTTTGGTGGTGGGGGTGTGGCGTAACATACCTGCTCAGAGGGTTCCTGGAGGGTAGGCTTCCATACAGGGGTACAACCAGAAGAGGCACATGAAATCAATCCTATGGTGGGTGGGGACAGATGTTTATAGCCCTAAGAGCCTCATTTTAAATCCACCTTTAAATTTGATGTTGGATCTTGGACTCCAAGAAAACCCCTCCGATAGTTTATAATTCACCTACCAGTTAATCCTGTCTAGAACAAGGAAAGACATCTGCTGGTGGGTAGAGGTATCCATCTTTCCACAAGACATATTTCATTCTATCTTCTCAATAGATACTTACTGAGGGCCCAGTCTGTGAACCACACTATGGTACTTGCTGGGGATAAAATAGTGATTAAAGCAGTCACAAAGCCATGGCCTCCTAAGGCATTTATTTTACTTAAGGAGTCAGGAAAACATCATCTATCAATTTATCTGTATCTACTATCATCTATCTACCATCTACTTATTATCTATCTATCTATCTATCTATCTACTTATCTAATCATCTACCTATCTAGGGTAGCAGTGCCAGAAGTTGAAAGGTTAGATAGGAGTGACTAGGAAGGCTTTTTTTGAGAAGAGGACTATTGAGTACATCCTGTCAGAAGTGAGGGAAAGAGCCTTGGGGAGCCGTTGGAGTAAATACAAGCAGAGGGAACCACAAGTATAGAAGCCCAGTGGGTGGTGGGAGCCCTGGGCAGCTGAAGTTGAGTGACTAATTCTCCTGGTTTTCCAAGTTTTCATTCCCCATTGGCTGTAAAACTTTTAGCTAAGCTGGTGGAGGAAGGAAAGAAAGCTTATGCCTGGGTTTTATTTGTTATTTTAATGGGTGTGTGTGTACAACACACTTATAAATACAATGGTAATGATCAATCAGAAGAAATGAATTATTGATAAATGCAATACCTGGATAAATCTCAAATAATCCAGTATGCTAACATACTATTTGACTGCATTCTGTAAAATTCTAAACACTGCAAACTGATCCATAGGACATAAAGCGTATCAGTGTTTGTGTAAGGATGAAGCAAAAAGGAGATATTTTAAAAGGTCATAAGAAAACTTTTGGGGGTGAAGGATGTGCTCATTACTATGATAGTAGTGATAATTTCATGAATGTCTACATATGCTATAATATATCAAATTGCATAATTTAAATATAGTCAGTATTAATATGTCAATTATAACTCAGTAAAGTTGTTAAACATTGAGTACTTCAAAGACAGGATCTTAGGGCAGCTCTGTTATCATACACAGCAGCACAGGAACAGCTGAAGACCTGCCATTTGATGTCTACATTTCATCTCCCTTGCCATTCATAATGAACTCCATGACTGGGAAAATACAGCTTTTGTATTTAATTCTACATAGAATTAAATTTGCTAAGATGATAAAACTTCAAAGCTGAAGTTGGCCTCCTTTGTAAATGTTGTTTTGACATTCCTCTAAATATAAGATACAGGAAATGGGACAATAAAATGGATCTTTATTGCATTATTTGTGCAAAATATCTGGTGCAGACTTTTGCTTGGAAGGCTGGAAAGAGCTCTGGGTTATAGGAGAGGGAAAAAGACATGTTCTAAATATGAACATCTCCCTAATACAATTTCACCAGAACTTTCAGTCTTGAGCAACCTCAATGTAACTCTTGCCCTAAATGTTTACTGAGGTATTTTATTAAATTGAGCTTCTAATCATTCAGAACATATTTTTCTAAACCATTGTCATGGCCAACAGAGGTGGGCATGAAAGGTAGAAAGCAGGGAAGTATTGAAATTCCCTGCATGTTTTAGGTAAAACGTTCATCTTATTTGGGGAAAATTTTGACAATTTTCTTTTCTTTTTGTAAATGCTTCCATTGAAATACTATATACATACAGAAAAGTACACATATTGTAAGTGTACAGATTGATACATTTGTGGAAATAAAGCACACTCATGTAACAAAAAAGAGCATTTTCAGCCCTCTAGAGTCACCCTCACTCACATTTATGCCACTGTGGTCACTACCTATCTCTCATGTTCGGGTTACTACTACCCTAACTTCTAATACTATAAATTAGCTTTGCTTGTTTTTTTTTTTTATTAATTCATTTTTATTGTTAGACTTATTGGGGTGACATCTGTTAGCAAGGATTACATAGGTCTCAGGCATACAATTCTACAGTGCATTGTCAACTTGTTGTATAGTAAGTTCACCACCTAATGTGACTTCTCTTTCCATCACCTTCTATTTAGCTTCTCCCCCTCCTCTCCCACCCCCTCCCCTTTCTCCCCTCCCTAACCCACTTGTCCCCAAATAAACATTAAACTATTGATTGTGTCCATGGGTTATTTGTTTGTTCATTTCTTTTTTTCTTTGCTTTCAGTTTTATATTCCACACATGAGTGAAATCATGCAGTTCTTTGTTTTTTCTGTCTGGCTTATCTCACTTAGCATGATGATCTCCAGGTCCATCCATTAGCTTTGCCTGTTTTGAAGCATTATATAAATGGAATTGTACATTATATGTATTGTGTCTGGCTTCTCTTGCTCAATATTATCTTTATCTGATTGATCAGTGTTGCATAGTTCATTCTTGTTGCTTCTCATTTCCAATATGTGAACATATCAAAATTAATTTTAAGTCATTCTATTGTTGATAAACATGTGGTTTTGTTTCTAGATTTTAGCAATTATCAAGGAAAGTTCTATAAAAATTTCTGGCTATGGTTTTGGTGAACATAGCACATCAAGCTGTTTAATGGTAAATTGTATATTTACTTTCATAAAGTGGCTAAGTCTTTTGCCTATTTTCCTTTTTATTGGGTTGTCTGTCTTGTTTGGATTGATTAATGGGAGTTGTTACATATATCCTGAACATAATTCCTTTATAAGCCATATGTACTATGAATAACTTTTTCCATTTTGTGGGTTGACAATTTTCTTTTGGAAATCAAGAGATTTCTAGTAATCCTCTTATGTTTATAAGCTATGCCTTCTTGGGGCATTCTCTTGCTTTATCAAAGTTTTCTCATGAATAAAATGAGACTTTAATTTCTTATATTTTTAAATTTTCTCTTGAGCTTGTATTATACTAAATATATATCCTTTTGCATTACAGGCTGACCTGACATCCTGTTTTAAACAAGACAGAAAACAATAGTACTGTCCTGTTTCAAACAGTAGGTATGGTCAGCCTACTGACATGCTGAATTTAGGCCAGTGAGGCTGGGCTGACCATACATACCATTTGAAATGGGACAATACCATTGTTTTCTGTCACTTTTAAAATGGGACATCTGCTCAGCCTATTTTGCAAGATAGATTGAGATTCTAAATCAAAGATTTTGGGGTTCCCCTTCACTGGCTTAAGTGGAAGAAGAGAGAGCAAAAGAGTGGCACTAATTGTACAGTGGAACCAGATGGCAGCATTGCAGGGACAACTCCAGTCTTGTACTTCCTCTTCTTCTTCCTCTCTAGCTGTTTAGGAAGTAGCTTTGAGAGTTCTATACAGATGCTCCTTGACTTATATCAGCCGTATCCATGGCTGCGAGTTCACCACTGTCCCACCTGGTGTGGCAGGTTCTGTTGGTCCCAGGGTGTTAGAACACAGGAGAAGGAGAGGGAAAGAAGGGAAGCGTGACTCTCACTGTATGACCCCAGCTCCCAGGCACATTCCACCTTCCATGCCCTCTCTGCACAGACACTGTAGGAATCAACAGAAGCCCATCCTCATTATCCCTTCTGCCACTTGTCCTGGGACCTCCGTGGTAGGTTCTTTTTCTGTTTCCTGCTTTGAATGCACCTAAGTCCTGCAACCCGTTATCTTTCATGTTCAAGTGGCCCCATAGATGCTTCTCTACCTTTCTGTCAGCCCCAGGGTTACCTTGTCTCCAGGGGGGAAAATAGTAAATAGGATATTCACTAAGCACTTCAGTATTTAAAGGCTTGTTTCTGTTTGATGTGCCTGAGGAAAGAATCTCTGCTCTCAAAATACCCAAGAGAGAAGAAGGGAAGGAGAAACACAGAAAATGTTCTGATTTATACTTTAAGAAGTAATGTTGCTACAAAGCAATCTTTTATAGAGTGCTGATCATGTGTCAGGAGTAAGCTAACACTGATTGAAAACCAATTAACATACCAAAGGCATTTGATACATTATCTTGTTTATCCTTGAAACACCCAATGAGGTGGTGACCGTTAATATCCCCATTTTACAAATGGGAGAGTAAGGCTTGAAATCTCCAGGTACCCTGTTCTGCTAAGTTAGAACTCTGACCACCTGACTCTAGAGCCCACCAAGTTAGTAACCACACTTGACTGCACGAAGTAAAGCATCCAGCAGAATGTCAGGCACACAGTAAGGACTTGATAGATGGTAGCTTTGAGCACTATCTGTTCCCTGTTCTTATTAGCGTGCCCAATAACTAATAAGCAAACTGGTTTTTAAGCCTTGTTTCAAATCTCTCTCTCTCTCTTTTTGTGTGGGGGGTCCCTTCCACTTTCAATTCTGCTCTTGATATCCTTCTGGTCTTTTCAGATGACTGCAGGTGGTATGTAATTTCAACTCCCTTCCAGCTCCTATGGGTCAGTAAGTGGCTGCTAGGAGAGTTGGCAGGAGTCAGAGGACACGTGAAAACTTTATAGAGGGGTGCCATGTTGATTGGAATGTCTCCCATTCCAATGGGCATGGGAGGGAGGAGTGGTAGCAACATGGCCATATATTTGTCATCTCTGCCTTCAACACTTACTATACTTCTACTACTCAGAAGTGTCCAATCACTGAGTCTGACATCCCCACCTCGTCCCCCAGGCTCTGGCTTTTCCTGGCTTTTTAAAAGAAAGCTATTTTTTCAGCAAATTTAAGCCATTGTGATGCAGAATGGGTCACTGTTTGTGTGACACTGACATAATAATAGAGAATTAAGTCCGTAGATGATCTTCTCTAATCTACCTTTCCTAATAGTTAAATGTCATGTCCTCCCATAGGGCTGGGGAGGGAGACAGGGGGCTGCTGGGGAGAGAAGGAACTATTTGGAGGCAGCCAACCTTTCCTTGTATCCCGGTGACTCTGCATGCACTTGTGAAAGGAGCATACTTTAGTAATAAATAAGCTGAAAGTCCCCTAGCAAATCCCACCTGAACAGATTTTAAATGTTTATTTGTAAAGCTGCTCTTATATTCACACTCAAAATGGAATCCATTTTCTCTCCATAATCGAGATGATTGGGAAAACAGATATTCTCCTCCAGTCAGGCCCAGCTATTCTTTATTACATGGCATAAACACAAAGCACTGATATTTGTCTGATATATGCCCCAAAAGCCTCTAAAGGGGGAAAAGGGGCGTGAAAATGGCATGACTTAGAACAGGCTGTAATACTTTGAATGTACAGTCTGTCCTCAGCCTTGCTGTTTTGCAAAAAAACGTAAAATTTATGCTCTTGTCAGTTTAAAATTGTGAGCTACGTGTTAGGCCAGCACAGTAAAATATTTAAGGCATCACTGTGGAAGAGAGACTGGTGGTGGGATTGTAATACATCAACATCAAAGGGATTGTGCAGACTTAATAAATTTTGTGAGATTTTTATCCTGACTCATTTGTGAATTTCAAGAAGCTTTGCATAATGTCTTATTTTCTCCCCTTAACTACTTAGGAAGGGCCACCAATTATATTGTTTTTCTGTCAGTTTTAGAGGCAGGCTATTGATGAACAAGCTATAAATAATGTAATATTCTTAATAAATAAGTGTGGACAAATCATTTTGCAAGGCAAGGTCAGAGAAAATGTGACAGGGATTAATAGCTGATGACTCGAGGCACACTAGTAAGGAGGCACGGGGATTGAAGTCCCCAGTTCTCTCGGAGAACAGTATTATGACAATTGTGTTTATTCTGAAGCACTGCAGACTTAATAGCTTCGGCATCACAATCTACTCTAATCTTAAAGGGAAAACACAGCTTTAGGTGTTGGAAAGGGAAAATACTTCTGGGCCTTGTTCAAACAACTACTGGCACCATTCATTTACAGAACCTCGGTGTAGTGCAAAGGATGATCTCAAAGAGAGTGTTGAAACCAGGAATCCAAAATAAGGCATGTTTTTATTATTCTTCCTTGGGAGATGACATCCCAGGGAGTCTCTGCATTTTGCTTTTTCTTTCCACAAGCCACAACCAAGATGTCTTTAGAATCTGCTGGGGGAACCTGGCCAGTGCTTATATCCCTTAGCAATAAACTTGAAATTGAACTTGATTAGATCATATGTGATTCTATTATCACTTTTAAATATGTCAAGGGACCCTTAAGATTTGGTTTATGACCATTTTGGAGTATGAGTGAGTTGATTCTATTGGATAGTAGAGAGAAGCTAATTGGGGGAAAGTCTTTCTTTCAGAGACTTACATAAGTTTGTATTATTGGCATTTACTTGTATACTGCTCAAAAAGGCATGCCTGATATGATATTATTTTAAGAAGCAACTTTCATAATAGGTTTATTGTTTGCTGCATGCTATTCTATTTTAAAACGTATACATGGAGATCAGCCTTGTGTCTTTGTTGGAACCAAATGCTGAATGCCAGCTAACATCTTGGATGGGGAAAGAACATTTAAGCTACTCATCAATTGGGCTTATTTTTAGCTATCAGTTATCTGAACAATTTTATATTTCCTCTTTTCCTTGACATTAATTATATCTATTATTGAAATTTTGACACATACCTAAGGAGACTTTATTTATGCCAGACATTCTGCTATGTGCCAGGAATGTCATGGGGGCATTACTTTCTGCGGACTGACAGTCCAGTGAGGGTATATGTGGCATCTTACTCAAGCCACTTTCTTATAAATCTGGTCCCAACTGCAAAGGTCAAGACCTCAATACATTTAATCCTGAGTCCCTGCTATGCAAGGCACCATAAAAACACGTTCATTTCATGTGTATGATTATAAAATCCAAGGGCCACTATGCCAACTCTCACAATCTGTTCTGCTCTCAACAGAATATCAGCATCTTACCAAATTGGTTTACTCAGCTGACATGGATCACCAGTGATGGGGAGTTGTTGATGATGGCAGTAAACCTCACTCTGAGACAGAAGTCTGTGTCATCACAGCTGGCTAAGGGAGGAGGAGGCCATGCTGGAACCCCAGTTGGGGGAGATTGAGTTGAAGCATCTGATTGGAAGGTAGAAAAAGAGGAAGAATAAAGAGAAAACTCCACAGTTTGGGGAAATATCACCTATGCATTGGACTCTGGCTTCCTAACCTCTTTACTTTTTTATCTTTCTGTCTTCCAGAAATAAGCAGTTTTTCAGTTTTTCTCTGGAAGAGATGATGGAGAAAGAGCTTGTTTTTTTTCCAGTCACAGGGAAGAACAGTGGCTTCTTTTAGAAGCCATTCCATCTTAGAAAATGTGCACCATTATGAAACTCTGTTACATTTCTCCATCGAAGTTCACCAAGATGTGGGTGGAGGTGAGAAGTTGATTGTGAAAAGTACATAGATGTGTATGTACATGAACCACTTGACACCAAGACCACAACCTCTATGCTTTAATGTAGGTGGATCCAAGAAATAGCTTGACTTTCAAAATGACCATATTTTCAAAACAAGTAGGCATACTGCAGATGAAAGCGTAAGTTAATACAACTAGTTTGGACAGCTTTTTGGCAGTGTTTATACTAAAGACAGGACAAATATCTATACCCTATGACCCAGAAATTCTCATCCTGTGTATATACTCAACAGTAATGAATGCATATCTCTACAAAAAGATGTGTCCAAGAATGTTCAGATCAGTATACTCAATGATCATCAAGATTAAATGGATAAAGAGTAGGGATTCTTACAATGGAATATTCTATGCTAATGTGAATGAAAGAACTACAGCTACATGCAACGATGTAGATGAATCTCAAAAACAAAATGTTGAATAAAAGAAACCAGACACAAAAGAATACACACTATATATAAACTTCAAAAAACAGAGGAAAGCTATTGTTAGACGTCAGAATAACGATTACCTTTGGAGCAGTAGTAACTGGAAGGGGACACGGGGGACCTTCTGGAAGACTACAATGTTCTGGAAATGTGTGCTGCTTCCATACATGTTCAGTCAATGAAAATTCATTGAATTATACACTTACAGTTTTTCTTTTTTCTGTGTGTATGCAATACTTCAAAAATGATCATTAAAAAGTGGTAATTAGTTTGTAGGCCACTGTGAGATATAAGAGGGCTGTCTGGAAAGTATCCAGCCATGTAATATGAAAAATAGAGGCATTTAAGACTGGATTTTTTCTGGACAGCCCTCGTATTATAAATCAAGAGTACCCAGTATAAGTAATTTAAGTGTCTTTTGTTATTAACCAATCAACTATTTATTGAGTTCCAATATTTTCCCTAAGCTTTAGAGAAAAAATTCTTTAAAGTACAACCCATGGGCTCTTTCCCAGATGAGCATAACAACTAATGGGGAGACAAGATAAAGGAACTTATTAGAAAATTTCATAGGTCAATATAAAGTTGAAGCACCAATAAGTATGTTTGGAAAAAAACTTGGTTAGAATTCAAATAGGCAGAAATAGGCCCTGGCTCTTTGCAGTTTATGATTAACAACTGCTCCTACTGTCATCCCAACTTCAATAGTACTCCTTCGAGAAGCCTTCCCTGATTCATCTCTTGTTCTATACTTTCATAACAGCTCCAAATGATGCCAGAGAGCCCATATCATGATGAGTTTATTAATCAATGACCATATAATTTATTATACATCTCTCCATGTGGCGGGGACAGTTCTGCTAGTGACCATTTTCCTGGGACTAGCTCAGATTCAGAATATTTGCTTGACTAGATAAGAAGGAAATAAAGAATTTAACATGAGTTGACATCGTGAATAAAGACTTTACAAAAGGGTCTCATCTAAGCTAGATTTTAGATGTGTAGAAAATGAATCAATATGCAGCAGAGGGCAAATGAATATCAACTGAGCAACAGAGAATGTCTCAAACTGTTTCCATGTGAGTCTCATTTATCACAGTAACCCTATGATACTGGCCATATGAGTCCTAATTTATTTATCTCTCTTTAATATTCAGAGGCTAAAGAACTTGCTCCAAGTTATACAATTAGTGAGTGATCAAAATTTGAAACTTTAAATGGCTTAGTACCTTTAAATGGCTTATCTTTAAAAAAAAAAAAAGGCAGCTTAGCATATAGAGATGTGTGCGTCTGGATCAATAGAACTCCCGTACTATTATTATATGGGTTATTTGGGCCCTTAGAGATCTTTTAGGTAAAGATTATTTTGTTTTGTTTTATTTTGCTTTTAAAGAAGGCCAACTGATTTCTCTACAAGCTTAAACCATTTGACCATATAGATCTTAGCCAACTGTTAAGCCTTAAAATAGTATTGTCCATACCTTCAAAGAAGAACTTTGGGTATAAAATCAATATGATCAATCCAAATGCATTTTTCAAATAAAATCTAGGAGGACTACAATGAGGAGAGGGTAGGAGTACAAGGCCAGAGTCATAACTGACCTTGACCTGAGAAGTAACCTGGATCCTGTGCTGTCAAACGTGCTCTCTGCACCCTCCCTCCACACCCACCTGTGTGCTGCATGTGTGTTTCCAAATGCCTAGGCCTTTCTGCATACATATGGTACACCTAATGTGCATCAGATCAATCTATCCACACTGAGATCTTGTTTTAGCTAAAAACCATAGAATGATGAAGCTAGGGGGGAAAATATACTCAAAAGAGTAAAAGCCTTAGAATTTAATTCATTTAGATCTTTTCCCCACAGATGACAAATTTGAAGCCTAAAAATTTTACATCAGTTAGATGGTGCTGCCTAACAAACCACTCCAAAATATAATAACTTAAAACATTAAGTTGTTGCTTTTGTTTGTTTGTTTGTTTTTTTATCTTCTTGAATCTAAAAGTCAGCTGGGAAATTCTTGTTTCATCAGAACTGGGCTCTGCATGTGTAGTCATCTGATGGGTCAGCACAGGTAGGCTGGGCTAGCATGGTCTTATTCAGATGACTCCCTGTTAATTGGGATGATTTTCTAGGAGGCTAGCCTCTAGTAGAGGCCCAAGAGAGTGAATGGAAGTGTGCAAGTCCTCTTGAGGTCATTGCTTGTACTGCGTTCTATTGGCAAAAGAAAGTCACAAGGCCAGACCAGATTTAAGAAGTTGTAGAATAGACATCCCCACCTGATGGAAGGAGCAGAAAGGCCACATTTCTTAGAATGTGAAAACAGGGAGAAGTGGGGCTTAGGGACCATTTTTCAATCAATCTATCACAAATAAAATGGAGGGACTGGTCAAATGTTACTTGGGTCATTAGTTAGGCAAAGGCCAGACCAGCTCAGTGTTCCAAGCTGCAGGCACTATTCTTCCACTACATCGTGTGTTTTGTGTGGATTATGATTAAGATGCTCTTCTGTGAATGCCAGCATGTTGGCCCAGTGTTGATTGAATACGAAGAAAAAAATGCAAAGGGTATTTGTTTTGTCTTTATACTATCAGGTTTAAATGTTGAAGTTAAAAAACAAAAACCTGAAAGCCTATAATAAGGATGATTAGTCACATCTTTAAATTGAAAATAAAGGAAAATAAATGGTTGGTTGCCAGACTCAGAGGTGTCTGATAAATAGGCAAGACAGGCCTTCTAGACATCTAGCTCTAGAGAGGCTGAAGTACCTTCTCATCTCAGTAGAGAAGGACCTGGTGGGTAACCCTGACTCAGTGATCTTGACTTGAGGGCTATTCATAGTATCTGATTCTATAATTTGTTTTCTGGCCCTGATTCTATTGAATAGATTCTATGAGAAGAAGGAATGATTTAAACAAAAACTGATATTTCTTCAAAATTGGACAGAAGCAGGACTAATGGATTTAGAATACTGCAATAGGAGGTGCAGGCCTCTGGCACACAATAGGTTGTGGCGGCAGCCAGCAGATGGATCTGTGCCTAGTGGATGAGGTGGTATTCTTCACATGGCTAGGATAGAGTTTGAGAAATCTAGATGTTCTGCATGTAGAGTTGGAGGGCATGGCTAACTAAATGGTATTGTTTCTCTTACTGTTATTGTCTTTGGTGAAAACTAGAAAAACCTAATTTCTCCTATACACCTAAACCCAATGATGGGCTCTCAGGGCCCCCATAATCCTCTCAGTTCACCCTGGATATTGTCACAGCCTTAGAGACAGTTCCTGAACATTGAAGTGCTCACTACCTCAAACTCCCAGGCCTCTCTGCCTGATAGCTTTCTGTGGCTGGGGGAGCTTGCTTGGCCCCAAGAGGCAGGCCACAGTTGGAACAACCCTCATCCAAAGTGAACTAGGAACTGGTAGATAAATGCCTGAACCTCCTTGCCTCTGAGAAGAACAGTTCTAAAGTGGGTCCCACTCTATCAGAGGGGCTCTAACAGGATTGGGTGCTAGTATTCCAAAATGGTAAGCTGCTCATTGATTGCCCTCTATTGGCCTCCTCCATTTTCCTATCTCTCTACAGGGCTTTTGGCTGTGATTCCCATGATCACCTCCTAGTAAACCTTTTACACTCGAATCCTTCTCTCAGGTCTGTAAAAGAGGACAACAGTCTGTTGCAGGTAGCCACCAATCATCCAGACGCCAAATTCAAAAGCCACACATATGGTTCTCCCACCATATGACTGAGGCATTTGAAATGGTTGACCTCTTCTTTTCTCCTGAAGGTCTACCTTCTATGAGCCACTGGGATATGGCCCCAGTTCTCCTAGCAAGTTTTTTTTTTTATAATTAATATTTTTATTGACCCTTCTCTTTACCGTCTTCTCTTTGTCAATTGCTCCTTTAATGCAAGCACCTCCAGCAAAAGGTGTTCTTGTTTACTGTTCTTCCATTTTTGTTCTCCCTTGATGGTATCATTCTTTGACACAATTTTACTGTCCAGTATATGTAGATGAATCCAAAAGTTGTCACTGACCTTAGGTCTGAGAGATCTGAGATCTCGTCCAAATCATAGTCACAAATTTCTACTGCAGTTAGCTGCCTTTATTTCCCTTGTAGCATTTAGTGGCTAGAGAAATAAACGTTAGCCTTATCATTTGATAATCATAAGGCATACTTAGAGTCAGCAAACCATGATCAGTTTTCATCTCTGATGCTGGTGCTTAATAGAGCTCTGTGTTCTATTCAAAATAGTTAAATTGGCTATTTTAAGAAATTTTGACCCTTCTGATCTCCTTTTCACTTTGCTTCATACCCTCTACTAAGTGGTTATTTATCAACATTGTTTTCTTTTTGTAGCAGTTTGCATTTAAATAGAGAGCAATGTTCTTAGAGGAGGCCTGTCTGAAGGTACTGTTGGGGCACATCTTGGAAGATGCTCCAGATTTTATGTCCTTTGAAAATATAGAGAATTATTCACTGTATTCCAAGAAAATTATGCAGAGAGCCTTCACAGAGGGATCTCACACAAAAGTACACTTTTTTTTGCTACTGATGCTGTTTTTTGAAATCTTCATGTTTGTGCATTTATATCCATTAGGAGTCATAGCAATGTGCCATGCTGGTTAATTTCTCCATGCAGAAAGCAACAGAGATTTCTGTGACAATGCCTGTGGTAGACAGTGAGGAATCCCTCACTCAACTTAGCACTTTTCCCCATTGGGTAAATGATTTCTCAGAATAGTTAATAGGGTGTTGAAATTTGCACAGACAGAAATACTAATGCCTCTGCGAAATACCTACGATTATCAGCTCTATCTTTAGTGTTTGGAATCTGACATAAATCCTCTGAATGTATTAAAGTTGGTTGTAATAGCTGGCAGAGAGAATTGTTATGTTGACCTTGGGCAAATCCTCACCTGACAGCAATTCAATAGAAAGATGGGTGTCAAGATGCTGTATTTTTATAAAAAAGAGAAGGAAGAGGCTGTGTAAGTTAAGGATTTATTATCATACACCATAAAAACAGGATTCATGCTCCTGTGTATGACCCATGTTCCAATGATACCCTAGACAGAGGGACATTATGTCAAAATCAGAGAGAGAGAGAATGCCTGCTATTGCTCACTTCACCATGGGGACATAGTTTTATTGCTACAAACTGTAATATTTTGGTACAATATAGACAGAAGATCATGTCTCTAAGTTCTCACATAATCTAGAGATAGAAATATATTGAATAAAATCAATAGAGGTTTCCCATTGAGGATTAACTGATAGAATTGACATCCTCTGAATAAAAGATGAAGGAAAAAGGGTGTCCTTTATAAAATAGCTAAAGACCTGTTTTTCTTTCAAATACCAGTTAAAAATTTCAAGGGCAAACTTCATAATAATGTTAAAATAATAATGTTTTGGAAATATTGGGTTAAATATAATTAACATTAATATCACCTATTTCTTAAAAAAAAATCCTAAAATTTATACGGAACCACAAAAGACCCTGAATAGCCATAGGAATCTTGAGAAAAAAAAAAGTTGGAGGTATCATGCTACCTGATATCAAACTGTACGGCAAGGCCATAGTAATTAAAATAGCATGGTACTGGCATAAAACCAGACAATAGACCTTAATAGAGGGACTAGAAGTAAACCCTCACCTCTATGGTCAACTAATTACAACAATGTCAGCAAGAATATACAATGGAGTAAAGAGAATCTATTCAATAAATGGTGTTGGGAAAACTGGACAGATATCCACAAAAAATGAGACTAGACCACCTTTTTACATCATATAAAAGAATAAACTCAAAATAAATTAAAAACTTAAGTGTAAGACCCAAAACCATAAAACTCCTAGAAGAAAACATACATGTAGGCAATAAATGCTCTGACATTGCTTAGTGCTGATATATCTTCTCAAACAGAAAACAAAAAAATATGTAAACAAATAGGATTGCATCAAACTAAAAAGTTTTTGCACAGCAAAGGAAAGCACCAACAACATGAAAAGATGATCTATGAATGGGAGAAGATATTTGCCAATGATACGTCTGATAAAGGATTTATATCCAAAATTTATAAAGAACTCACACACTCCACACACACACACACACACACACACACACACACACACACAAAACAAACAAGCAAAAACAATAGAAAGACAATTTCAATTAAAAAATAGGCAGGGGACCTGAGTAGACATTTCTCCAAAGAGGACATACAGATGGCCAATAGACATACGTCACTAATCATCAGAGGAATGCAAATTGAAAACACAATGAAATGTCACTTCATACTAGTCAGAATGGTCATCATCAAGACATCAATCAACAAATGTTGATGAAGACGTGAAAAGGGAAACCTTGTGCACTATTGATGAAATTGCAAATTGTTGCAGCCACCATAGAAAACAGTATGGAGGTTTCTCAAAAAATTAGAAATAAAACTACTTTATGACCTAGTAATTCCACTCCTGGCAGCAATCCCTCTTTTGGGTATCTACCCCCCAAATTTGAAAATCTTAATCCAAAAAGATATATGTAACCCCAATGTTCATCACAGTACTGCTCACTGTGGCCAAGTCATGGAAACAACCGAAGTGTCCTTTGATAGACAACTGGATAAAGAAGCCGTGGTACATATACACAATGGAATATTACTCAGCCATCAGAAAAGATGAAATAGGGCCATTTATGATAAGACGAATGGACCTTGAGATAATCATGTTAAACGAAACAAGTCAGATAGGAAAAGATAAAGAACCATGTGACTTCACTTACATGTGGAATATAAAACTGAAAGTAACAAAGAAAGAAAAACTCATGAACATGTCAATAGTTTAGTGGTTACCTGATGGTAAGGGAAGAGGGGGGTGATGGAGGAGGGAGGGAGCATCAAGTATAAGGTGCCAGAAGGAGCATTGATTTTAGGTGGTGAGCACTCAACACAACACATGGATGGTGCATTGTAGAGTTGTACATCTGGAACCGATGTAGTTTTTGCTGACCTATGTCACCCCAATAAATTTAACAATAAAAAATAAATTAAAAAATAGATAATTAAATAAAGAAGAGGTGTTCCATACAATGAAATATTGTATGATCATAAAAAAAATGAAATCTTGCCACTTGGACAACATGGATGGACCTAGAAGGTACTATGCTAAGTGAAATAACTAAGAGAAAGACAAATACCCTATGATCTCACTTATACATGAAATCTAAAGAACAAACTAAATGAACACACAGAACAGAAACAGATTTATAGATACAGAGAAAAATTGATTACCAGATGGGGGGAGGGTTAGGGGGGCTGCGTGTAAAAGGGGTAGGGGTTACGAAGTACAAATTGGTAGTTACAAAACAGTCACAGGAACGTGAAGTATAACATAGAGAATATAGTAAAAATGATTGTACTAACTATGCATAGTGCCAGGTGGGTACTAGACTAATTGGGGGATCACTTTGTACATTATATAAATATCTAACTGTTAGGCTGTATACCTGGAACTATAATAATATAAAACGATATTAAATGTCAATTGTAACTGAAAAATTTAAAAAAATGTATTTCACCTGTTTCTTTTTGCTTTTGAACATGGCTACTAGAAAAGTTAAATGTGGTTCATATTGCATTTTTAATGGACACCCCTCCCATGGTTTCTGAGCCCACTATTCAGACTGAAGAGCAAATCTCGTGATAGGGCTCAACATGACCCAACATGGATGGTCTCTCCAACCGTCTGTCCTAGTATCCTTCCCTAGTGCACTCCACGCTAGCCACTCTAGACATCTTGCTATTTCCTGAGTGCCTTTGCACATGCCTTTCTCTTTACCTGAATGCACTATTCTGTATTTTCCCATTTGTTCCCCTCTTCACTTACATGAACGATTGCTACTCTTCTGAGAAGATTTCCTTGTTCATTTTATCTAAAATAAACGTTCATTTTTTGATGCTTGGTATCTCCTTATCCTGCTCGGTTTTTCTTCATAATATTTATTACCATGAGACATTTTATTATCTATTAATTTTATATTATTTGTTACTTCATTTAATTTTGAATGTTTTGTTTTTCTGTTTATTTGCAACATTATCTTCTGGAAGGTAAGTGCCATTAGAGAAAGGACAGTGGTTGCTATATCCAGCTTCTATTGTGTCACAAGAGCCAAGTCTTAAATTTCCAGGAATTTTGCGTGCTGGTTTTAAAAAATAGCCGTTATTAAAATTAAATTATGTAAATTTATAGTTAAATAAACTATACTTGAAAAAAGATAATAAAGGCTCAATCCTCATCACTTTTTAATTGCATTTTTACATTTTACTCTTCTCAATGCTCTGCAGTTTTTTATATCTATTAAATCTATTGGTTGAAAATACTGCCTAATGGTGTATTACTGCCTTGTCTTTTTTTTTTTTTTTTAATTTTGTGTTCATAAATTTTATTTCTGGTTGGTTTTTTTTTGGTTTTGTTTTTTTGCTTTATTGGTATGTGGGCAGCTCCCCGACTGGGAATCGAACCCAGGCCGCAGTGCTGACAGCGCCAGCGCCAAAGCCCCAAGCCACTACACCATCAGGGAACTCCTTTGTCTTTTTTTTTAAACTAGTGTTATGTTGTTAGATTGAAATCGGCCACAGCCGATGTATTTACACTATAGAAATTAACAAATGCTACAAACCAAGGCTCTGTCCTGAGATGATTGGAGGAAGTCCTCATATACTACCAGCACACTCTTAGGCAGGAAACTGTATTTTCACTGCTGTTCTCCCATTGTCTGCAGAAACAGGATCTAAAACAGATATGTGGCTGAAGAAATATTATTTTAATGAATGGGATTTCATGAAAAGAATAAAACCTTATGGGTTGAAGTCATTTAAGAAGATTGGAAGAAGGATGGAAACATCTGTAGTTCAGAATGACAAAGAGGGATGAGATAGATTTCTGCAGGCTAATTTGAGATTTTAGCAAAGCTCTGGGGTTTCTGAGCACGTTAATGAATATGGACCCACACCTGCCCTATTGGCGCCATGTTTCCTGAATTAGCCCAGAGGCTGCCTGCCTGCCTCTTCCCCATGTCACTCTCTGAGAGCACCTGAGTGTCTACGTGTGTCCTGCAGGTCTATATGGCCTACACTAATGCCCCCTAGGTGAGCACTCAGGCCCAGAGCTCTGCAGGTCCTTGCAGGTTGTTTCTTTTTAGGTCATCAGTACATACCCTGCCCACCTGCCAATTCATGCAGATGTTTCCGATGCTGTGAAATATTATTCTTCCAGACTAGAAGGCAACTGTATGTTATATTCAAAGCCCCTGATCCCCTCTGCATCAGCTTTCAGGTACTTAAACGTATGAAAGAAAAATTCCAGCCTTTTTGCCCCCTGGATTTTGGTTCCTTGCATCACATAGACCCTATAGTCCGTCCAAAACTATTCAGAATTTCACTACAGAAAGAAAAGCAGCTGAGACTTGTTGGGGTAAAATTTGCAGAGAACCCAGATCAAACTGCCTTAAAAAACAAGAACAAAGAGAATGTCCTGGAAGAGGGCTTGCTTTGGGCACAGCTCGATCTATGGGACAAATTATACCACCAAGACCAGTTTTCATTCTCTCTAGGTCTCTTAACTTTTCTTAAACAACAAAGCTTCACTTTATTTTCAGACAATTGCTTCCCTCCCTGACTTAAGTTGACTATGACACTTCCAGTCCATACATCAAGTCCCATGGAACAGGGTGAGAATTTCTCTCTAGAAGTCTCGGGGGGGAATTATAATAACTAATACTGTAATTGACTTTTAATTTGCTATTTAAGATGCAAGTATTTTACATGCAAAACTCTTAATTTTTACATCTTCCATGTGAGGCATACTTAGGTTATTTCTATTTTAGAAATAAAGAAACTGGGGTAGAAACAAGTTAAGTAGTATTCCAAAGCCACGCATATGGTAAGTGGGTGGGGGGGATTCAAACCCTGGCTACCATTCCCCAGGGTGTGGCCACATTTCTACTCCCATAATGTATGTATCTCATTGGCTCTGACTGGGCCATGTGCACCAGTCTCTGAACCAATCCCCATAGCCATGGTTCACTTAATCCTGAGAGGTACATGGCACCCTGAAGTTGAAGTGTCTGCCTTGTTCACCTGGCATGGACTAAAAACTAAGGATAGGTGGGTCTCAGCAAGGCTATTACTCAAGTATACTGAAAACTGCAATGTTGACTAGAGGAATATCAAGCCACCCTGGGCCCTATTGTCCCTTGGTCAGAATGTGCTCCTCCCCACAGAGAAACACAGTGGGTTTCCTGAAGTTCTGGGCAGTGGGAGTGGAACAGCCCCTTTATGGAATGATGGAGCCAAAGATGACCTCCGTGACCTTGGGGTTGGGGGGCACTCCATGGCCATGCTGCATGAAGGCTGCGTCTGTCTGCCTGCCTTCCTTGCAGAACTTTCTTGCTTGCAGTGACAGCGCAGGTATTTGAGAATGCAATACAAGAAGCCATTTGTGTTGGGCTTTTGAAGAATGCATGGCAATAAACTAGAAGTGGAAATCATCATTCTGAGAAATGAAGGTATCACATTTTCACTAAATACCACTCCTGTGGTGGGGGTGGGGACACAGGAACGACCCTCTGGCTCTCCAGACCTGTCCACCATGTCAGTATAATGAATTGGGGCACCCAAGTCTGCTGGCAATTGTCCGAACTCTGAGTGAGACAGTGATGTAATCCTGATTAAAATAGTTAATAAGGAATTAATGAGAGGTTATCTCATTGTCCTCAATCATTTCCTGCTGAGTAGAACTCATTAGGTTAGAGCTGTTCCTTTGCCGCTACTGAAATTACCCTGTGTTGAAATTATTCAGGGTTTTCAAGAAGCAAACTCATTTCAAGTCATTATTTCCAAATGTTATAGACTACAGTGTGAAAAAAGTGTTTTATTCTTTTTTTTAAGCTGAAGAGCTAATATATTCATGAGGGTTTGGACACTTACTCTGTTATAAAAATTTGACTCATATTTAAATTTTAGTTTAGGATGGCATTTTTGCAGTCACATGAAGAGAGACAGAGGCTATTTGGATGTCTGTCAAAAATAGTATATGAAGACAAATTTATTCTAATGGCTAACGGGATAATTCTGTTCAATCCAACTGAAATATTCACTGTGTACCTTCTGTGTTGTGATCATTGGAGTGTTTAAAATACGAAAACAAAAGAGCATCATTAGTAGAGTCTAGTTATTGAGAGTAAAGGCTCTGGGATCACACTGGAAACTACCAATATCAGTCCCAACATCTGCCATCTTCATAATCTTGGGCAACTAAAATATCTGACTTTCACTTATTTTATTTAATATGCAAAATGGAGATAAGTGTAATACTTACCTTACAGGGTTAATGTAAAGAATTAAAGAAGAAATCTATAAAAAGAATTTAGGAATGTGTCTGGTGCATTCTAAGAGCCCAATGGGTATCTGATTAAGGAGCTCAAATTAGCATAAAACTAAGTATGGTAACTTCCTGGTTGGAAGTTTGACAAAATGTATGGAACACTAGCTGGTCAGGTTCTGTCAGCAAATTCTATTTCACTCCAGGGAATCTTAATGGCTCTCAGGGAAGCTGGAAGAAAACAGAAATTACATTTAGGTATCTATGGGACTTTATCATGTGAACCAGGTGGCAGCCATCTACAGATTACTTTGTGGCTCATTCCAGGTGGCCCAGGGCAGGACACAGGGGGAGGGGCCCAAGGTTGGGCCCCTCTCAGGAGACAGAGGGAGTGGGAACACTACCCTACTTCTCTGTGACAGCATACCCAAAGGGCAAAGTGGACAGTTAACATACCCTGCTAAAGCAAATCCTGCTCCATAGGGTCAGTCCCTGTACCACAGCTCCTCCTCTGCAGTCCCAGCCAGTCCTTACAACCAGTCAGCTGGAGGGTCAGCCCGTCCCACTGATGGACAAATAGTAATCAAGGCTCAACTACAAGAGGAGGGCACACACACCCCACACAATGGACACAACTGCTGTGCCCTGCTCAGGTGGCTGGGAGAATCAATAAAATTTAAACCAAAGGCAAATAATCCCAGTATGTATGAATAGACAATTCAGAAAAGGACAGGAAAGAGTCAGTGAATTTTAAAAAAAGACGCTTAACCACACGCAGAAAAATGCCCATTAAAAATGGCACCATTTTTTTCTGTCATTTGATTTGAAATGCAATCTAGTAAGATATTTTTGGGAGGCAGAGGGGTGAAAAGAAGTTGAGGGCATACCCACACATTTTTGGTGAAAGTATAAGTTGCTACCACATTTGGGAAAATTATCCAGAAAGAAATGTTACTCAATATTAAAAAAAAAATGTTGATACCCATTGTCCAAGTAATCCTACTTCAGGGAATTTTGCCTATAGACATAAAAGCCCAAGAAGATAATGATACATGTGGTAGAGTGTTTATTGCAGTTTTGTGGAGGAAAAGAAATAGTAAGTAGGCTGAAGAATACATTAACAATGTAAGAATCGAATAAATTATGGTACCTACATTCCATTGAACATAAGCAACTTTAAAAAAAACTGTGTTAGAGGTGTTTATTTTTGTATCTCTTAAACAAATTTTTATAGCTTTCCCTTGCTTTTTTGTTATCTGTTCTCAGGAAGGCTTTATTGTACCTTTGTTTACATTTTTTTCCACACCAATAATAAGAGAACTGTACCCTGGATGGAAATTCACCTGTTAGACCCATACTCTGTGTGGCATAAAATGGCTGAGCCACAGCTGAGAAAGCAAGAGGGATGGAATATTGAAAGCACATCAGCACTGGCATGGAGAAGAAAACAGAATATAAATTATTCACTTAGCCTGGTTGCTTCATAGTGAATTTGAGGTG
Source organism: Lyroderma lyra (assembly GCA_004026885.1). NCBI lineage: Eukaryota > Metazoa > Chordata > Mammalia > Chiroptera > Megadermatidae > Lyroderma > Lyroderma lyra. The sequence goes on along the minus strand of PVJL010004721.1, from coordinate 35,829 downwards.
GCTCCTCCTGCTAGGGGAGGTGCTTCTTTACAAGACACGGGAAGGTTTAGCCACATAACCTAGGGTGGTTTTCATGACGCCAAAGTCTGTGGGGCTGTCTGTCCCGTGAGACCTGCCAGCTGAGGTCATGACTACCTTCTGCATCCTCAAATCATTTATTTTCTAATATCTTCACCCCAGAGTGCTTTGATGACTATGAATATACGAACTAATTCACTTACACTGTCATTTCTACAAGTATTTATTGATCACTCGATATGTATCACGCACTATTTTGAACACTGGGGATAGGGTAGTCAATTAAACAGGCCAATTCTATGCTCTTATGAAGTTTATATTTTAATCAGGTTTTGGGGTCCAGTACAGACAACAGAAAAATTTAAAAATGGATATAAAGAACATGATGATAAATATATAAAGAAAAATAAAGCAATGGAAAGTACATACACATGTGCATACATGTGTGTTGGCATGCACATCAGTGGGCATGCATGTGTCCACACTATTTCAAATAAGGTGGTAAGATAAGGTGGTCAGGGAAACCTCTCTACAGAGGTGACATTTCAGCAGGACCATAGCTAAGGGACAACTTCAACCATTGGTGCCTCCAGATCACCTGCCTCCATGAGTGGATTGCCTTTCACAGCCCCGCCAGCTGTGATGAGGATTTTGGAATTTACTCTGCCTGAAGCACCGCCCCCCCCCCCCCCCCCCAACCCCCGGCCCTGTTTTTGAGCAGGATGCTGATGAGATCACAGTGTTTTAACAAGAATCCCTCTGGCTAATGTGAAGAGGACAGGAGAAAGCAAGGTAGAAGTAGAAAGCTTGTTAAAAGGCTCTTTTAGGGATTCAGGAGGAGACTGGTGGCTCAGACCCAGTGGAGGCTGTGGAGAAGGTGAGCAGTGGTCTAGTTTAGAATCTTCTGAAGATGGAGCTGACCAAATTTGCTGATGGCTCAGATGCCAGGCAAGAGACTGGAGTCGAGGGTGACACCCCTGCTTTGAGCTGAACCCCTGGAAGAGCACCTTTTACAGACATTTCTGGTCTCCTGATCTTTATCCTAAGACTTCATTAATGAGAAAGGGTTGGAAATGTTGCATGTCAGACTTCTGGGTACACTCTGGAGAGCGCCTGCTATGTAGCTTCTGCATCTGGCTACCAGGTCACCAGACCTCTCTCCTTCAGCTCTGCTGTAAGTTAATCACAAAACTCTCATGTGCGTTAGAATTGAACAAAAGTTAACCTCATTGAAATAATCAATCCATTTATCACTCAGAAGGACCCCATGCCATCTTCTTATCCTGAACCTTCTTGTTATTCTGATTTTGCAAGGTCAAGGGTGAACATGGCTCTTCCAGTGTGTCAGGTCTCTGATTGTACCCAAACCCTTTGCTCTCCACATCTCACCACACAGTGTCCTCCATGAACTCTGAGTCATTTTCCATCTTGTGCTTCGTCACACTTCCCAATGGCTTTGCGGGTACGTGGAGCAGACATAAGTTGCCACATAGTGTGAACAAGGGAAGTGAAGCTCTGAAGTATTTACTGAGATGCTCAGAGAACACACTGGTCTGCTCATGGTGAGACCTGGTCTTCTCCCACTGAGCACAGCGCTACTGTATGTCATGGTCTGGTGACCTGGGATACGGCTGACAATAATAAAGAACTAACAGACAATTCCTTGGTTCTGTTTTTACTTTTCAAACTTGCCCAAGCATTCAGTTCCTTTAAAAACAGGGCTTTCTGGGAAGCAAAATTCAAGGAGACTCTGTGCTTGTGAAATCTGTTGGCTTACTGAACACTCTCAGAAGAGATTGTGGCAGCGTCCAACTAGAGTTCAACCCCACCCTCACCCCCACCCTGCATTGTGACAGGAAGGGTCAGCACAGGAAGCAGAACTAGTCAAGGTCTTAAGCAAGGTCTTAAGTCTCCTTCGCACTACAAACCTGAAACTGATGCTGAACTCATCTGAAACAGACTGGTCTGAGAAGGCACATTGTCGAGACAGCAAGATCTCTCCCTTCTCAAGGAATCTGAGCTCTGTCAGCTCAAAACTCTGAAGGCACAGAGGCACAGGGAGGGCTTAAATGCCTTTCATTCCCACTGCCTCTAGCCTGCTGCAGGAGATGAGGCTGGCTGGCTCTGCTCTGAGATGCTCTGCACCGCATCTGCTTAATTTCCGGTGGACCCTCCGTGCCCAGGGAGAGCGCATGTTTTGCTTGTGATGTTGCTAATGAACTGCCGCTGGGAACAAATTAATGAGTGTGTCAGAAACTGCAGTGGAACTATATTACAATTCATAAACACCACGATGAAAATGCCAGTTAAGCTCTGGTATAAATACACACAAACTCTGAAGAAGCAAACTCCTTTTTCTTCTAATGAGAGAAGAATTTAAAATAACATCATTCTGCCCTGAGCACTATAGCCAAGGGAGCATTCCTTAGTGGCTAGTTTCTCTATTTTCATATTTAATGCATAGAGAAAGATAGGGGAATTTAACTTTACTTTTTATATTTGTATTCATGTATACTATATTTTGAAATACATGTAGTATATATATCCTGTGTTGGTATATTAATAAAATATTAAAAAATGTACCTAGTGTCACCTTTCTAGGTGCTATACCATGTTTGTTAAATGAGATCTTCCTTTTTTTCTTTTTCTTGACTGTTGTGTTTACTTGGCTTTTCACTAATATTCTTTGATATTCTGAATTTAGAATTTGGATTCAGAAATTAAAATTCAGTAAAAATCAACAGCACTGGTCCACAGAGACCTGTAACTTTAAAGTTGATGGCAGGAGGAGATAAACTTCCATACTTCAAAGGTACAGCAGGGTTTATAGGCGTTTGATTTTGTCATATCCGATATGCATAGGGATGCTTACATTTACTGTTGGGGATACTGTTACAATAGAAGGCCTAACACAGGGGTTCCACAGAGCCCTGACCTGCCACAGAACCACCTGAGGCTGCTGGGAGATGGGAAAGGACTCTCAATAGTAATGTTCCTGGCTTTCTCTTCTCAGTTCATCCAGAGCCACTCCTTTTTTATCTGCTTTACATATCTGGGCTTCAGGAAAATTTCATTTCATTAAAGATGCTATAAATTAAAGCTAGAGCATTATAAGTTACTAGTAGATTGAACATGAGTTTTAGAACCAGTAAGACTTGGCTTTATATATTAACTCCAGTATTTGTTAGCTGTTAGATTTGGGGCACATGTAATGTGTTCGGTTCTAAGATGAAGCGTACTAATACTGACTTGCTTGGTTGTCACGAGGATTAGAGATGGTGCATTAAAATGCCTTGCACTTACCTGATTTTCACAAAAGATTGGGATTATTATAAAGGTTCTACCTGGTAACTAGTAACAGGTTTAAGTGGTTTGTGTTTCTCTGACAACCGCAGAACATGAAATCTTCCTCCAATTGTTTTAATGTCAAGGCTAACAGATGGTAATTTTACCTTGAGTCAGAGACTCTAGATAATCACAATATCAAATGTTAGATAGACTTTTAGAAAGGAGAACAAAACTTATTCATTGCTTATTAGTCATATGTGACCAATTTGAATTCAGAACAATTGTGGGGAATAATTTACTAAGACTTGGAGCAATAATGTTACAGTTCTTTTTCCCACCCCCTTTCCAGTGATATATTCTTAAATTGTTCTTTATAATTAGTGGCTTTTCATCTAAAATAATATGCAAAAGAGGAAACACAAGGACTAAATTAGGATTCGATGTCAGACCAACTTTTCAGGAGTAAAAGCATGTCCAGTTCAGTTATTTTGTCTTGAAATTCAGAAGTTGGGTTTATAGTAAAAGCCATATTAGTGCCCTGTTCTGTGCCTGCATCTCTCTAGTCTTATTATAGGTTTAGAATGTTGTATCACTTGTTTCTCTCTCTTCTTTATCAACAGAGACTCTTCATTGATGTGGCAATTTTTCATGTTAATAGATATTCAGGTCAGTAGTTAATGAATTGCTCAATGGTCAATAAAGTGAAAAATGACAAATATGCATTTATTTTGAATATGGTCTTAGTCTTTACAGCTAGATAAAATGGGTTATATATTGGAAATTATGAGAAAATATCCAAAGTGAATGAATACTGGCCAAGAGAATAGGCTAGATTTGTCCTTTTGTCCCCTCTCTTTTGGAATTCTCTTCTTCTAGTTGAACTATCTCAGATTTATTTTATGTAGTTAAAAAAAAAAACAACAAAGAAGACAAAATGTTATACAGCCTTTTCAAATTTAGCAACCCAGGTAAAATTTTGATGGATGGATCCAGTTTCCCATAGGTAAATCTCTTGATTGTGCCATTCACAAAATAAGAGCGAATATTAACAAAGGCATCACAATTTAAGTCCTTGCATAACCAAGTATGTCCAGAATTGGGACACCATTTTACTCATTTATAGCCAGAAAATTGGTACTGTAAATTATAATGGCTTCTATCTATCATGAAAATTTATCCTTCAAGGGCAGTGCATCAAGGCTTTTGGAAGGCCTTTCATGAATCACTCTGCACAAAATTAGAAAAGTTTTAGGGCTTCATTCATATTCACAGACACCAGACTTTTCTGAAATGCTTGTTCACAACCATCTTAGTACAGCTGGAGTGTTTCACACCAGCCAACACAGGATCTAAGCTCAATGGTCTTAAACTGGTTCTTTGTGTAATGCCTGAAATAAAACAATATTGAGAGGCAATGGTAAGTTACCTTTGGCAAAAAGCAGTGATTTGTAAGTAGGTGCTGGAAGGCCAGGATGAAATCCCAGACTGTTTTGTAGATTTTTGTTCAGTTCTCCTCAGAAGGGAGTTTCTTTGTTTTATTTTTCAAACGTCTTTTGCAATGGTACTCATTTTCTCAACATGTGACGTCAGTTATGACAATTGAACTCTGAAATCAATTGAAATCGTGTCTTAGTTTGGCTTCCCTAGAAGCATATTTGGAGAAAAAGATTTAAGAGCAAGTGGTTTATTGGGAAAGCAATTCCAGGAAAATCTGAGACAAGCGGGGAAGGACACAGATAAATCACAGGTTATAAAATAAGTTACCACTGGGTGCAACTGAAGCTCAATCTCACTGGGAACCTCTGGGAAATGGTGTAGAATATGCTTCAGTTACCTCACATGAAGGATAAGGAGAGTAAATAGAGCAGAATATAAATAGGAGGCATTGACAGAATCTGCTATAGTTGGGGACATTGTGATGAAGAAACTGATTCCAGGGAAGTTCTTTGGAGATTGGGATGAGTTTGGGAAGAGCAGGAGGAAATCTTGCATGTAGGAAGGTAAAATAGAGGGGGCCCAAAATATATTACAAGGATGGCAGAACATTTAATGCATTGATTCTGTAGTGAGGAAGGGTACTTGGGTTATCATCTTTCACCATAATTCATTTTTAAGTATCCACAGAATGGTTACCCAGTATGTGGGTTTGCCAGACTCTATTCCTTTGTTTCTTCTCTTGGCCTCTGTTTGACCATGTCCTTGATGGTCATCACTGGTGGAAAAGCAAAGAAGGAAAAGGCAGAGGAGCAGGGGAGAAGGAGAGGAAAGATGGGGAGAAAAAGAAGAATGTTTAGAAGGATGAGGAGAGCAAAAGACAATTTAGACTATATAACCTAGATCAGAAGTTTTGAAAATAGATCTATGGATCAATGTTAAACTAATAACCTGTTTCTCAGTCCATGAGGGAAATAGAAATAGACAGTTCAGTGAATTTTCCATAAAGTTAAATCGACTCTGATATTACATCTTTGCAACACTTTGATATTGAAAAATTTTCTCTTTTATGCAACAATAGTAATACTAAATGGGTATTTAAAAAACAAATACTCCCTGAAAGCAAAATAATGAATTAGAAAGCTTATGCTCTCCATTTTTAAAAAAAAGGTGCAGATATTTCACAAGTATAAAAAAAAAAATCCAGAGTCCTAGAATCATTAGCCTTATCCACTGAGGTGTTCCTTACATCATTCTGAAGAGTCAACCAGTGGTAATGACTGTGGATCACTCTTCAACAAGTCTGCATTAGAAATAAAGACAGTGTTTTAGAGTGGATTAGAGCACAGATGGGACCAGAGATTCTGGTTCTGTCAGCATGGCCACTTGCTGTGGGTTATTCAAACATTTGTGGTTTAATATGCTCCTCTGTAGAATGGACAAAATAATAATAGTAACTACCTCATAGGGTTGAGGTAAAAATAAATAAAATAATATGCACAACACCTAGGACAAGTTCTGCCATACACTAAATAAGCAAAAAATGCTACCTGTTACAATGAACTAACTGTAGGTCCCACTGTGTGTTAACAAAGACCTGCTAATCTAGCTGGAAATTTCCCAAATTGAGTTTTCTTCTGAAATAATGGTTTGTAATTAAATTATTTGGTCTATATACACTACAACAAGTGAAGAAGTATTTTTTAATAAAGTATTTAAATAGCTAAACGTAATTTTAGTCACCAAGGACAGAGATATTACTCACTTTAGATAATAACTTTTCAAATATTCACATTACTTTAATGAATATAAAGTTACTTTTCAGACAGACTCTGCTGTAAAGCATTTACATTTTTATGAAAGCACTTGTAAAGCTTTTAAGTTTTCACACTAGTTCTTGACAACTTGTTTAAACTTACATTCTTTGCAAGCATTTCTTATTATAATTGGAATGGAAAGCAATGACATTTTCTTCTTAATTAAGACACCCTTTGGAAATTTATAATGGACTATAGTAACTATATAATACTATATAATATATTAATAAATAAAACTATATAATAATATAATATATTATATTATCTATTATAAAATAATTTATTATATATAAAATTACAATAAAGTGAAGGAAGTAATTTTGTGTTTTTAGATTCTTTTCCTATAGTGTTTTACTAGACAAGATAATACATTGAGGAAGGATTTAGGAGATGGCGATGTTTCTGTTACCTGTATCATGGGTATAACTTTTGGGGAGGGGAAGCTAAATATAAGGTGATGGAGAGAGAAGTCACATTAGGTGGTGAACTTATTATACAACAGGTTGACAATGCACTGTATGTAATTCTTGCTAACAGATGTTACCCCAAAAAGTCTAACAATAAAAATGAATTAAAACATCAAAAAAAATTTTGGGTTAGAGCCCATGAAAGACATAAAATAAGAAGACAGAGCCTTCACAAACAGGAAAATGAAACAGCACAGATGGGCTAATTCTGCTTTTTCAGGTAGAGTTCTTTCCAAACATGAAAGCACCCTGATAGACAAAGGAAAAAAGTTTTGTCTCAACTCAGCACCCTAATCAATAAATGCTGACTCTAATCCCATTACCTTAAGCAAAACTTGGCCAGGACAACAGGGAGGGTGTTGAAGATACATTAGCTTTTTTATTTCATAATGGATTATTAAAATTTGATTTTAATTCCAAGCAAAATTTTATTAGCTAAGCTCAACAGAACTGAAAGACAGTGACCAGGTATCCCTAATTACTTCCCAAGTAGTCACTTGGCTGAATTTTACAAGTTGCCTAGTTTCCAGACTTGCTGGAGGTAGTCTAGAGCAACTGGAGAAAACTACATAATGGTTAGCTTGTCTTTTTTTACTGTGCTGTCCTTACGTTCAGTGAATCCACAAGCAGCTGCTTGTAGATGTCTACTATAATTTGTTGGGAAAATGCAGCTCAAAATTATGGTTTTCAAAATGACATTTTGTAGTTTGACAAAATGCATTTCTGTTTTTAGTCCTGGTTAGGAATTTGGAAATTGATTTGGAGAGACCCCCAAGTGCCCCTTTCCTCATTGTGTTAAGTTACTAGCATCTAGGCCTCAACCCTGGACAGCTAATTCTTGATCCAGTTGGTTATATATATCTAATTCAATATGACTATCTAATTTTACAGGGAAAACCAGGTGCTTTATTTTTTCAACTTACTGAATTCCTACTATGTACAAAACATCCTTTTTCGGGGGGCAGAGAAAAATGCTGGTGAAGTGCAATGCATGACCCATACACATATAGGCAAACATAACATGGATTTGCAGATTTTGAGAAATGGCGATTAAAATTGGGCCGTGTAAACATGGCAGTATTTAATATTGGGTGGATTAAGAGGGAAGTGCTAAAAGTGCATTTAAAAAAATGGTCTGCAAAAAATATGATTTGCAGAACTCAGCAGTTTCAGCCAAAGACTGTCTATGCCACGCTGAAATTACTTCCAGAGGGTTTCAGCAACACAATGACTAATGAGCACAGACTAATTTGGGGAACAATGAACCCCTGCCATTTTTCTCACATTTTACATGGAGAGGAAAAAAAAGCAAAGTCCACAAGTTCCCTTCACTTTCTGTTCTAGGAAATGCAGACCCGACCAGTGACTCCAATCTGGTCCTGCCCTTCTCTGTCCTCACTTCCTGCTGCTCCTGCACATGCTTTCTGTGTCTCTGCCCAATTGAACGATCAGAGTTCTCTCTCTGTCGTTGTTTAAACTTGCTTACCTCATATAGATGCTTCTCTATATCGTATGTCTACTTAACCTTCTAAGTCCAGCTTTATTTTGGGGGAAGTTTTCCCACACCACTCCCAGGCAGATCCTATCACAACACCCCTTGTGCTACAACCATGCCCAGGAAAAAAGGCTCCTCTAATGCTGTTTGCATCGCTGTCTCCATCATTAGACTGTGAGAGAGTACTAGAAGATAGATCATGGTACATTTAGTCACCTGGTATTCTTCTCTTAATAAACACGATTCCACATGGTAGATGCTCAAACAATGTTTATTAAAGAAAATGGGATAAAGAAAACAGTTACTTGAAACACTGGCACCAAGTATCTTGAGGTAAATTCAAGATTTATCAGCTCTGGTGGTGTTTTGTTTTCTGTGCTGCCATTAAAGGAGTGTATAGCCACTTCTGACATGCTTCCCATATACAAGGCATTAAGTTGTGAATGCTAGAATGAATAGCAGCATAGGGTAGAGAGAAGAGATGACATCTCATCCGTTCATTTTTTAGTCTTCATTTGCAACACCAAATCTGAGGCATTTAGCATTGATGAGGAATCAGAACAGCTATATCTACAAACCCCATTTGGTTCTCAGCTTCCCTGTGTGACTCTGGACTTCATGCCTCTTGGAGGATTAGGAGATATAGCAACTATAAAACCTACAAATTTAGAGTGAATTTTATTCACCTCTAATTTCCTGATTGGCAGTCTACATCACAGTACTCACTTTGGTGGAAACTGCTGAGTTCTACGAGTTATATTTTCACATTGACATAAGTTTGATTGGCATGTTTCTCCAGAACATAGCAATCCATAAAATTCTGGTTGTCTTGATGTACATATAAACTAGGTGTATAATTATTTGCTAATTCAATCAAGTCAAATATTCAGAAAATACAGTGATAGGAAATGACAACTTATGACTGTATTTGATACCTTACTGGACCAGGGAATTTCTTCTAAAATGGAGGCATCATAACATAAAGGCAACTTCCTGATTTCATCACAAGGTTTTCAGGAGTGTCCCAACAGCAAAGAAGTGACAGCAAACAGAATAAGGTTTCTACAGTAACAGCGGTAAAGCTAGGGGTTGCATTACCCATTAAGAACTCAGCATTGAGTCACTCTCAAATCCATCAAAAATAGGTGTTACTAGCCAACACACAACAACTGAAAGCCATGGATGTAATTTAAAATAGTAAAATTATGCTTTAGGCTCAATAGCCATTATTATAGGGTAAACAATTATCTAAAAGTGCCTCCATGATGTCATACACTAGAGGGACAGTCCTGCAATGAGTTTTAAATACTTTGTAGCTGCAAAACCCATTTTTATTAAAGTATTCCATTCAGACACTGAGAGGGAAACCTGAAAATAACTCTCTAGTTAAAGTGAAAGCAGAGTGAAGGCCATGCCTTCCATTCTCTCCTCTGTCCCATGTGGGGTTCTAAGACCTTAGGATTTTCTTAGCTCATAATTGTGACCCCCAAATCAGTCAAGCTTAGTAACCAAAATTAAACATTTGAGTTTTTCTTTTCTTATTTTTTAAAATTATTTTTTCTCATTTTTCATAGGTGATAGATATATAGAGGGTGCCAAAAAAAGTATACACATTTTAAGAAAGGAAAAACAGTATTAAAATTGTAATACTCAGTATGTATCAATAACAAAAGATAAATACCAGTCACGTAGACTTCTGCAATTACGAGAGGTGCTCAAAGTGGTTATCATCAGGATTCATGTAACACACAGATAACAAACATCTCTTAACATGTGTATACATTTTTTGGCACCCTGGTATATACTGAATAAGCTTTTCTCTCCCCACCCCAGATTTGAAATGTTATCCTCATTACAGATTTGATTGCCATGTGTATATGGATATTTCTGGACTTGTACTAGTCATTTCTTATTCATGTGTCAGTACTTGACTATTTAAATTACTGGGACTATATCATATATTTTAATATTTGCTGGCCCTAGGCCTCTCTCCTTATTCTTCTGGAATATTCAAAGTTATTTGTGCTTGCTTATTTTTCCATATGAAATGTACAGTGAGTTTATCATTTTTCAAATAGAATACTATTCATATTTTTATTTGGATTGCCTTCTATTATGTCTAACTCAAGAGTACTTGATACCATTATGATGTTAAGGACTTGGGTGTTTTCCATTTCTTAATCCTTTTTTTTATATTTCATAAGTATCAAAAATAGTTTTTATAGATTATGCATAGTTTTGTTAAATTTATTTATGTATCCTTTTTTTGGTTGCTACTCTACATAGTATCTCTTATTCCATTATATCTTCTGATTATTTGAATGCATGAAGGCTATTGATTTCTGTGTATTACTTTTGTGCTCAGAAACTCTTAAAAATTGTTGCTGTTTGTGGTAGTTTTTAATTAGATCCTTTCTAATTTTTCATATAAATATCTGTACACAATCATTTTATTTCTTGGTTTCTCACTGTAATCTTTATTTATTTTGTTTAATTTTATCGTTTGGTATTTCTGGAGCAACATTAAGTGATAATGGTGTTAGTAGCATCCTTATTTTACTTCTAACATTAATGAAAATGCTTTTGAATGTTTCCCTAATAAGCTTAGTGCTGACATTAGGTTGTGATCATTTATATTTCAGAGCATTATTTTATTCCTACTTTATCATTTTTTAATCAAGAATAGATTTTGATACTTATTAAAGGTCATTATAGATAGCATATATGATCATGAATATTCATTTTTGGTCTGTTTATATAGTAAATAATTTTTACAAATTTCCTAATGTTGATACTTTCATATATTTTTATATCAAAACCCACCTGGCTATTCTGTATTATATTTTAACGGACTGCTGCCTTTTACCTTAGAATATTTGCTGGGCTTTTTGCATCACTTCTCATTATATGATTGATCTGGAGTGTTTTTATTGTACAAACTTTGTTAGGTTTTGTTAGCAGTGTTGCAGTATTTTCAAAGAAAAAAGAACTTTGAATTTTTTCTGTGTTTTAGACAAGTTTAAAACAATAAACATCAGAATTGTCTGTTGTATCGCGGTCCCCTGGGAAGCCATCTGTGCTTGGTGCTTTTTTTGGGAAGGCAGTCCTTTGAAGTAGTTTTACCCTATAGCAATTGGATTGCTTAGATTCTCTGTCTTTTCTGGAATTGATTCTGGTCAAATTTTGCTCAGCCATGGCCACTGAGAATGCGTTAACTACAGAGAAATCATATTTTTGGAACCACGTTGACAGCAGTTTGGGTGCTTTACAAGTCTTTGGTGAGCTTTTATAGAGTTAGAGATAAAGAATTCAAATTCAAAACATGCGCCACAGAGTTACTAAAACAAGTATTAGAAAGTATCCTGACTGTATGTGTTCTGCTGCCTTCCAGTCATGGAAATTGGCAGGAGCCCTTGAGTGACAAGAAAAGGCAGGGGAGGTTTTCAGAGATTGTAGAAAGCTTTTAAGATGCTGCATTGCTCACAAAAATAGAGTGACAAAAATAGAGACAGTGTTCGTGAGAAAGTTGCTTGGCAGAAACCGATCTCACAACTTATTATTCTAAAAGTCAGCCTCTCTCCCTTGGAGGTCATTGATTTCTGTATCTTCTTCACAAAGACTGATACATCTTTGTGCATGGAGAAAACGGATGGTCCCTAGTCACAGCTGCCTCTGCTTACCATTTCAGATCACGGGTTCATGCCCACAGTGTCAGTGTTTTGTGTTATTCAAAGTGCGTTGTGTTGCACAGACCCTGAGAATTAATTAGACAATGGGAAGAGAAGGAAGAAAACAAAGAAATAAATCATTTCTAATCACCTCCTATGTATACGACCTGATAAAAACTCTATATATGTCATGGCCTTTAATTTTTATCACTTCATTTTCACAAAGAGCTAACTGTGGCTCAGTGAAGTTAAATAACTTTCTTAAAATCACATAGTTAATGCATAACTGAATTTTAATATGAACTTATGTTCTTTCTACTACACTGTCCTGAAGCTCAAATGACAAAGAAATAAAAGTGTGTTGACAGCGTGAAATATTAGTGACTCCAAATAAAGGGGTTAAGACATTCTGTGGACACCAAAATCTGAGCTCACTAAAATTTTACACCTTAGCCAATCATTTGAATTCAGTTTTTATCAAACCTTTTATCATATCAGGGGGAAAATTACATTTGTATTAGTTTTTATTTTGAAACTGTCAGATTAAAAAAGAAGAAGAAAAGTTATAACTTTGTTCTTAGTAACTTTCTGGTTAGAAGGATAAATTTCTAAGTAGGCAGTTAGTTCCTGAATATGAATGCTGCTATTAATATTTTGGTCTGAACTAAACACCCTCCCTCCACTCATAAGAAATTCATACACCTTTCACAAAGCTTTCCTGTGAAAAGATAAACTTTACAGTGGTACCTAGTAGGCACTGTATCCAGGATGATTTCAGAAACTAAATTGCAACATGGAAATAACTCCCTCTAGAACCACACTGAGCAGAGCCCACCGCTTGCTGAACTAAAAGAAAGTTGATATTCCAGCTTTCTCATTGGTCCATACGTACCTCTCAGTAATTTTCTTGGAAGTCAAATTTTATACCATTAGCCCAATTATGTGTTTTCAAAAGAATTTTATGGAAAACACTATTCTCTCGAGATGAACTTACAAATGATATCTCTAAAATGAAAAATGTATTTAAGAAATGTTGGACACTACATCCTTTTGTAATTTGCAATGCACATTTATATATTATTAAAGCACTGAGAAGTTTTGCAATACAGAAACCAGTGAACTTTGTTCAATCCAGCCTTTTCAAAATAATATTTGATCAACAATATTTCTTTTCATTCATGTAACACCATAGTGTGTGCATGTTATTGTGTATCCTATGTATATACACTTTACTTTTTCTAAATCAGGGGTTGGCAAACTATAGCACAGAAACCAAATACATCCGAAGCCTCTTTTTGTACACCCAGAGTTAGGAATGTTTTTTGTATTTTTAAAAGGTTGTAAAAAAACCCACACATATGCAAGGAATAATGTATAACAGGGACCTTACATGTCCCTCAAACCCTAAAATATTTTCTCTCTGGTCTTACCAGAGAAAGTTTGCTCAGTTTGGTAATCTCAACCAAAATTATTAACACAATTTTAAGTAAATAAAGATATTTATTACAAATTATATAAAATAATAAGATAATATATTTTTTAATTTTAAAGATTACTCCTCTAAATAATACAAAATTGAATTATTCAAATGCAAAGCATGATAATGAAAAGATTAGAGGGTTCAAGCAATTCCTAAAGTTTTAAGCTTTCAGATTTAGAGGCTATATCAAGAGGCAACATTTCATGGGATAAAATTAAAGTAGGTTTTAATTTACTCAACAATAACTTTGAAGCTATGCCAACTGAATAATTTCTATTCCCACAGGGTCACTTACCATCTCTTATAGTCTCTTATTTACAAGCAGATTGAACTCACTGTTTCTTCATTTAAAGAGATAGTTTCAAATTTACGTAATAATTTAAATTCTTAAGATTTGCAAGCTGCAACTCTGCTCCACCTTAACTGACTGGGTCACGTCAAAAAGTCACTGAAACGGTAAAATTTTTCAAAGCACGCATCCCTTGGTTGGATACTTCCTCTTGAGATTCAGATTTTGTAAGTGTGAGATTAGCTCTCTATGTGTAATTTGATAGACCTTCTAGAAACGTCTGTTTTTCTTTCTCCCCTCCTCTTCCCTCCTTGATGTGTATAACAAACCAATCCAAAACTTACTGGCTTAAAACTGTAATGTAATATGATCATATATTAATATTGCCTCCATAGGGGGTTAACTGGGCTCAGCTGGGTAGTTCTCGCTTTGAGTCTTACATCCAGTTGTGGTCATATGGCACATTAGGATGTGGTCACCTGAAGTTTGGTTGAGTTAGGTGTCCAAGATTGCCCACTCACATGAATGACAGTTGATGGTAGTAGCTATTGCATGAGAGTTCATCTTGAACTAGAGAACCAGGTGAAATCTTTAAGAGATCTCATCTCAGAAGTCCAGACCATTACTTCTACAGCATTCTATTGGCCAAGCAAGTCACTAAGGCTGGCTCTGTTTCAAAGGGAGGGAATTAGGTCCCACTTTTTGATGTGAGGTATAGCATGAGTGGAAAGAAATTGGTAGCCATTATCTTCAGTCTATCTACCACACTCTAGCTGGGGCTGGATGATACCCATTCACCTAAGAAGCTTTACCATTCCAAATGTATGATGAATAAAGTAATGGCACTTTCGCTTTTTAAATTTCTAATTGACAAGGCATTAATGCTACTCACTGTTTCCAGTGAAAAAGTAAAAACTATGAACTTGGGTGTACTCTGATTTCCTTTTAAGAGAAGCTACATTTAGGATGGCCCAAGTTTGCTTTTGTTTAATTATTTTCTGGTATTTTCTTGTCAAGTAACTCAATGGTTTATGTAACCATATCAACCATGGGATAGCATACCATCTGGATGATATGATGTAGTATTTCCTTAATTCAAAATTGATGTAATTTTGCAAATGCTGGCAGTACACAGCAAGACAGGGTACTTACTGGTGAAGTGTCAGGATTTATTTGTTGACACAATTGAATAAAAGCAATAATTAGACAAACTGACTCATTGCTTAGAGATAGTCCTGAAATCTAATCTGTTTAAAGGTCCATCCATTTATTTAACAAGGTTGTATATATTTTTTCCTTCATGCTCTATCTTGTATGTATGTTTCTATATATGTGTAAGGAATGCTTTTACTCAGATACGA
Organism: Lyroderma lyra; assembly: GCA_004026885.1. Taxonomy (NCBI): domain Eukaryota; kingdom Metazoa; phylum Chordata; class Mammalia; order Chiroptera; family Megadermatidae; genus Lyroderma; species Lyroderma lyra. Next base: position 20,512 of record PVJL010004721.1, on the reverse strand, counting down.
ATAGACATTGCTCTTTGGACTGACAGTAATACTTACCATAGGCATATCACAATTAGTCAGGTAGGTGAGAAGGAGGGCCATCTAGTTAGGGTTTTACATTGATTCAGCCTTAAGTTTAGAAATGAAAATTTTCTCAAAACCGCTCATACTTATGAGGGCTATCCAGAAAAAAAGTCTAGTCATAAATGCCTCTATTTTTCATATTACATGACTGGATACTTTCCGGACAGCCCTGGTATACTCAGAGAGATACTCTAGTACCAATAAAAAAGTCATTCATCACACAACTTTAGACCACAATTTATGATCTGACCACTATAGAAACTTGTAGTCCATGACAACTTTTTAAACTAAAATTAAATTCCATGACTGTCTTTTGAATAACATCATTATATTATAATGTATTTGACTGTGTATGCATGTATACGTTAAAGTTACTGAGTTTTATTTTCAATATAAACACATATTATTTGTGCTTCCATTTTTTTGTACCACCATTTTTTGTACTTCGTTTTTTATTTTTATTTTTTTCTTAATATACACAATACCTCAAGAATGGCAGAGCCTTCTCTTGGCTTGGAGAAGCCACACATCTCCATAACTGCATTTTCTTGGGTCAGGAGATAGATGTAAATGGTTCTCTGTTTACCCAATTTAGATAGCTTTTCTTAACTTTACTTAAGTAATGTAGGAAAAAAAAATGTTTACTTCCTAGCAACATGAGCAAGAAACTTATTTGTGGTAAGAAGGCTAGCTCTTCTGAAAGAAACCTTTGATCTGGGGTTATAGAATGGAAGTAAGCTTCAGATTGGCTTCTACACTCACATAACAGACAGATGAGTCTTTCAATAATCTTGTGGGAAGGAGGGGGAGGAGCCAGCTTGGCGGTGAGTGGTGGGAGGCATTCAAGGAGAGAGAAGTCTCTCATGCTCATTACATTGTTTCCCATATAAATTGTTAAGATACTTACTTCAATAGATTCCACATGATCCAGAATTGCTTTTGTGTGGTGGTTTTTTGTTTAATTTTGTTTTGTTTTTTGAGAATCTCAGAAAAGGATCAGGAAATGACAGGCTATTTAGACTACGTGAAGGAAAAATGTAATTGAGTGAGAATGGGTAACCAAACAGGGCCCCAGCAGGGCAAAAAATGGACAGCCTGAGCCCCGGCCTGCTCTAACATGGCCGGGGGGCTTGATAGCGAGAGGCATGAGGCAGGGCTCAGCTGAGTCTATGGGGCTTTCAATTACTGGGGGAAGTAACCTGGGTTTTTTACCTCTGTCCCAGCCATGCCTGGAAGTTCAGTCCAATCTTCCCTGTGGGGAGACACATCAGCAGAGAATTAGAACTGCTTTTCATACTGTCAACCATAAACAAAAGTTGAGTAGGTATTTGGTCACCAAAATAACTTTATTCAGGAAAAAGAAAAATTGCTATCTGGTACATATAGACAGGATGAGCTGTGTGTATAAAGAGAGAGAAGTAGCAGCAGGAAGTTCTATTTAGAGGAGAAAAGGAAGTTAAAGGGAGAGGTTGTTATAACCATAGAGCTCTTCCTGTAAAGGAAGAACTCTGTTTACAACAGTTACAGAGCCCACACTCTATATTGGCTTTTCTGACCACTATGGAGTGTGAGAACTCCTCCCACAGGCCCTCCCGATTCCTGTATTAGTTAAGGTCTGTCATAAATTTTGACAATACCAGATAACTGCCCATAGCTTGACTCCCCAACGTGGTAGCAGTATGACATTTGGCAAATTCCTTAATGCTCCCTGCCTCAGTTTACCCCCAAAGTGGTTTGGAGTTAATGATGGTCATCTAAAAGTGTTTCTCTGAAACTCAAGATATAATGCATACAAAATTTTTGCCAGAGACAAAAATAAAGTGTTTGATAAATGACAGCTATCATTTTTATTAGTGATAGTAGTACCACAATTATAAAAGATGTCCAAACATTGGCTAAGAACACTACAGGAGAATAATTTTCTTTGAAGGAATATTTTGCTTCGAACAGCCCCACATTTGCCTAACACTTCGCAGTAACAACTCAAAGCAGGAATAGCTGAAGCAATGGACAGAAACTTGGTGATTTTTCAAAACTGAACTCCGAGACGTAGACATGCCATGTCCTCTGGAATGAGAACACAGGTTCTGGATCAACAATAAACAGTAAGACACCAATTAGTAAGAACCATCAGCTAGCAGCAACCAGTGGGGCCTCATAGAAGGGCAGGGGAGGAAAAAGTAAAATCCACGATATTTGAAGCTAAAAAATACAGTAGACTCTTTAACGACGTGGGCTTAAACAGAGCAGGTCCACTTACACTCATGTTTTGTCCAATAAACACCTATACTGTTTTCAATCCACGGTTGGGAATCCAAAGATGCAGAGATGCAGCTGTATGAATTGAGCTAAACCATTTTATATAGGGGACTTGAGCATCTGCAGATTTTAGTATTAATATCTGGTGTGTTGGGTGGGGGGTCCTGAGACCTATCCCCTGTGGGTACCAAAGGACAGTCAATTTGGCGGGAATCAAAAGCTATTAGTAAATTTACACCTGTGTGGGAGAGGTTGATGCTTCTAAGCCTTGCATTGTTCAAATGTCAACTGCAGGTGCATCTTAGAGAGTCCCTTGTGTCAGGTCCCTGAAGGGTTAGACCCTGGGTTGGGATTCATGTGCTCTCAGGAATAACTGGTAAGATGAGAGGGGAAGCAAGACAGAGAAAAGGAAGGACAAAAATCAAGCAAGAAGTCCCAGCAACAGCCTGTTTCCATAGAAGCTTTGCAGTTGCTGCTCTTGAGGACAAGAACCTGGCTATCGTTACTCAGCCCATCAACTTGGCACTTTCCGGCACTCATTATATGGCAGCAGCCAGAAACACAGTGGAGAGCAGCTGCTGGGGGCAGTGACTTTGGCCAGAGTTATACAGTAGACTCTCTGTTAACTGGAACTCTAGCAGCCAGCACTCTCAAGCAACAGGCAGAAATTTTTTGTTGATCGTTTGAGATTTTGCCGGTTGCTTGAGTGCTGGTTGCTTGAGTTCCAGTTAACAGAGAGTCTCCTTCCATTTATCCAGCATCTACCAATCCCCATGGGTGCTAGCTACCTGAGAGTCTACTGTACATGTTCTTATTCATGGCTGGCACGATGTTCAGTTGGTACCCACAAGGACAACCAAAGTCATCATTACGTATATATATTCTTTTGAACAGTAACATGTTGGTTAAAGGGCCCTTTCTCCAAGGCCCCTGAGTACCCCATGACTCCGGTTCCCCCAGTCCCACCTCTGGGACCCTTTAGATCTCTCCACAGGCTATGGTTGCTCATCTGTTCAGTGTTCTTCCATGGATACTGAAGAAGGTTCGGAATATCACCCATGGACAGGAGTCTTCCCGATCCTCAGTCTATAATCTCCTAAGTTATTAGCCAATCCTTTAATAAAAGTATATAGTTTCTTTAACTCTCTTCTCAAGGGAATCCATCCCACAGCACTGTGGGTGTCAGTAAATTCAGTGCATTACTGGATTTTCATAGGTTAGTTTCTCTTTCTTATCTCGGAAGGCCTGGACACTTATGTTCTTGGTCTGATTTAGTAAAGTGACTTTTAATGGCAAGTCAGCTCACTTCTTTTCTAAACCCAGGTGTCTAATGGGAAACTTTGGGGAAATAGCCCATGAATCACAGTAAAGTGACATCCTGAGAAAGGAGAGGAGGGCTGTGTGTCACTGTTTAGTACAACAAAGCTTGTTGCTATGTTCACTCCCACAGGTTCCGTTGAGGCTCCTATAAGGATTGTTTTGACAGGCTAAATCTATCTTCCACCCAAGTTGGTAAATAAAGTTATTTTATAGGGTACTCATGTAAGCGGGTGATAGAATAACCAGTGATGTGCTGTTCAGATGGGTGGACTTAACTTTCCACAAGTCATTTGTTTCTTAGTCAAATTCCAGGGGAACTTGATTCAACAGGATTCTATGCCAGTCATGCTCAAGAAGAGACGAGACATTTATCATCCAACTGGCTTCTGGATTACTTCTAACTGCTGTACATGATAGCATGCCTTCGGGGCCTAGGTGTATGGGTCTATGTGAGAGGGTTGTCATATTGGGTTTCCCAGAAGTAGACCCTAAAATAAAGTTGTGAGTGCCAGAAGCTTATTTGGAAAGTGAACCCAGGAAGCAATGGAAGGAAAGTGGGGAATTGGTTAGGGAAGGAAAAAGAGCACCATTGAGCAGGTTATTACTATGAGTCTGCTTGGGTAGCGTGGGGTCAGTGGGGAGCATGTGGCTCAGGGCTATCCGACCAGGTTCTAGTAACATCACTCTATATGCAGGCTGTTTCACTCTTGTATTTACCTGTCTTTCCAAGATGAACATGTGAGTTTGAAAACCTATGGTTAGTTGATGGGTCCGAACACTTGGGGGTTGGGTGAAATGCTTTGGTTATTAATATTCTATATTCTTGACACGGGCATTAAAATGGGCATCTCTATAATTCAAATCATAAACACAAAAGAGGTTTGACCAACGGCCACCTTCAACCTCTATTGGTATAAAGTCCATATTAACAAACTCAGCAGCCACCTGGGCATTTCTGAGCTGATGTGCTTACTAATGGCACTTCCAGAGAGGAAACAAATGTGAAAACCTTTAGATATCTCCATGCCCAAAGCAAAGAAGATATATAGCAAAACAGGACTTTTTCATAATTCTTCCAAATTCTATCTCTTTAATTTCTATTATTAAAGAATGAATCTGGACAAGCAATCTGAGTAATACCAACCAAGAGGACCAGGAAAATTGAAGCAACTCAATACTGTTCCTTTCAGGCAATCCAGGTGACTGGGTGTGACAAAATGAACCCAAAACTGGGGGAAAGAAGATGTATTTTTTACTGCCCATTTACAGCAGAAACCGTGGTTTTCTCCTCACCTCTCCTTATGTCAATTTTACCAAGTAAACAAGGAGAAGTCTGAATTATACGATCTCTTCTTTGGCCAAATTCAGCAATTTTGATGGCTTCTCTTTCTACATATATTTCTTAGGGTAAGATGATACTGTCTTTTCATTTTTATATCATTTTCTCCATTAGCTAAGCAATTTCAAAAACTTCTAAAACATTTGAAAAATATAAAAAAGAAATAAATTATCCATACCCTCTCCTTTCTATTTTAGTGTACCTCATTCTTCCTTATAAAATTACTTTTATGTAGTCAAAACTTGATGTATATACATTCTTGTATATTTATAGAACTGTGAGAAAGAAAGCAGAAAGGAAGGTGATAGCTCTTTTTAAATGCTCGAAAGACTGTCACATGGAAGAGATGACAGACTTATTCTGTCCTAATTCAAGGATCAGTGAGAGGAAGGAACACCATTTTTGCCTTATTACAGGGAAAAAACATCTTTTCCTGTGTCCCTAGAAGAGTGATGGTTCTCACAGGGCATGCAAGAAGGAAGAACTAGAGAGGTGGGTGTTAGAACAAGGTGATGTCCTTCCATTTGGGGGACGTACAGTTCTAAGGTTTGACCATTTAAACTCATTTTCTGATATGCTAGCTGGCGCTTTCCATCTTTATAAAGTTTTGATTGCTATCATTTCGTCAAAAAAGTTCATAGCAACCATTTACCCATTCCCACATTTCTGGGTTTGTGATCCTACTAATGACTCTTCCAGGGAGGAGACAAATTGTAAAAACCTTTAGATATGTTTATAGCTGTGTCCAAGGCAAAAGAGGGATACAGACAAACAGAAACTTTTCGTTAGCTCTGTCCTCCCCTTGCCCTCCACCAGCTTGGTAGTAGTTGTCGATCTGGGCTTGGAGAGGCACTTGATTCAACAGGAGAAACACTGGCTTGGACCCAGGCAAGCTGGGGCTGGCTCTGCATGGCCGTGAGGCTTTGAGTAGTACAAAGATGTCTCCTTTCTGCTTCCCCTGAAGAAGTAAGAAGTGGGACCGGTGGTCTCCAGAGCCCTCCCCACCCTGCTTCTCAAGATAGAAGTGACTTTCTCTCCCTCTTCAGCGTTCCTCCTCTTCAGAAACCTCTGTTTGCTCATTACAGTTCTCTTCTAGAACAGTCTAGCTCATTGCATTCTCTCTCACAGCCACAGATGTGACCCAAAACACTAGCCTGCTCTCTTTGCAAATATCTATCACTGACCACAAAGGAGGGCTTGAAAGGGAGCAGAATAAGATTCATGATACAGTTATTAGGAGGCAGGGTCTGCCCCAGACCAGTCACGAAATCTTGGAGAAGTTTCCTAATGTCTCTGAGCCTGTTTCTCCATCTTTAAAATGTGGATATTGATATCCCCCAGCTTACAGAATTTTTGCGAGATAATGTACTATTTCATGTAAAATCTTAGCACTCTGCTACTACATAGTAAATAATCAATTGTTTCTTTATTTTTTCTTTATTTTTTTAAGTGTTCGGTATAAATCCATGCTCAGTATTCTTGTAAGTGGCCTGTAAGACTAGATCCAATGATCCTGGCCTCCTGGTAGTCACACTGTTTCTATTGTATGATACTCTCCCCTCGAATGTGGACTAGACCTAGTGATTCACTTCTAACAAATAGAATAAGGCAAACGAGATGAGCTATCACTTTCAAATTTAAGTTACAAAAAGATCATGACTTCCGTCTTGCTTGCCTCTCTTTCTCTCTCATCTGCCTGCTCAGAGGGAGGCCAACAGCTGTGTTATAAGCGATTCTATGGAGATGTCACTGTGCCACGGACCTGGGGGAGGCCTCTGGCCAAAATGGAGCCTGTGGTCCAACAGGCTGCCAAAAACTGAATGGTGCCCATAGACACATGAGTGAGCTTGGAACTGAATCCTCCCTCACTTGAGTCTTGAGATGACTACAGCCCCGGCCAATCCCTTGACCTCGAGCCTGAGAACCCACTGAGCCACACTCATATTTCTGACTCACAAAATAAATGTTTGTTGTTTTAAAACACTAAATATTAAGGTAATTTGTCACAAGGCAATACATAACTAATACAGTATTGGAAAAAAGATTAAGATCATAAGACCTATGGATTCTGGTTCATTAGGGTCTTCCTATTCAGAAAGCTATTCATCATCCAGACTCAGTTCTCTTGCCATCACCATGTATTCGTGTATAATGCATAGACGATGTATTGTAGAGTTGTACACCTGCAACCCATGTAATTTTTACTAATCAACGTCACTCCAATAAATTTAACAATTAAAAAAAAAACACAGAAAGCTGCTCATTATGGTATGGTTATATTGTAGCCATAGGGGAAATAAAGATGGTAAAGACAGGTGCCTTCGGTGCTATGCCCCCGAACTGATACCCCCACCTGATGTTTACCCAGCTGAACATAATTAATAATAAACACAATATCTGAGACTGAACAGCACAATGATGATGGTGCAGTGCAGAGGACAGGAGGGGAAAGAATCAAGACTGACATTTTATGTCGTTTAAAAAATCTGACCTTTTGCAAATATCACTGTGTACATTTAAAATATTAATAAAGGCTCTTGCTGTTTGTAGGCAAAGGGGGTTGTTGTCACATGTGAACTTTATTGAAGTAAAAGAAAACTGACAGTTTTATTAGCAATAGAATATCGCACAAGAGAACACAAAGGAGGCAGAAAAGCTGTTGTAGCAATAATTAGTTACACAAGTTGAATATCGTTAGGCAGCTCGTATTTTAGACTAAGGGAAGCCTAGATGTGACTTTTGCACTTCCTCCATGGAAGCCAGTGTACATTATGGCTAGATAAGAAAGGCACTATTCTTAGTTTTTTTTCAGAAGGATAATCTAAGTGGTCTCATTTTCATATCAGCCAAGACATTATCCTCAAAAATATCAAGTAGAAGAGCTTCTAATTCCCTATGCCCTAGTACCCATTTGTACATTCATTCAACAAATATTTATTAAGTACTCACAACGTGCTCCACATTTTTTCTAGGCTCTGAGAAAAATCAATAATGATTAAAAGAGATAAGGCCCTTGCCCTTGGGGAGCTTATGCTCCAATAGGGAAGATAGAAAATAGGCAAGTACATAAATATGTGTAACTACTATGTTGAAAAGGCAGTATATAGAAGGAAAGATCGATCATAAAACACCATTTGTTTTCCTCTCTGCAACTTAACTTGAACTCACTGTGAAATTGGTTCTTACTCTCTCCTGGATGGAATGTTAGCTAAATAGCAACTTCTGCAACTCATGTCATCACTTTAACAATGAAAATGTCCCTAATCACTTTGAGGCACGCAAAACAGTTCATTTAAATAATAGAAGTATCCAGTCCCATGGATTAGTCAAAACTCTTATTTTCATTTAGAGCTAAAGCTTCATAGTTTACCAATTTCTGTCCATGAGACTTCCCCACCTATGTGTTTGGCACCATCTAGGGGACACAGTCTCCAAGAGATTCCCTGAAGGCTATATAGATTAGGGACAAACACTGGGTGAGAGAAGGAAAGTTCACAGCAAAGTAAACTCTGAAATTCTATTTCTCTGAAATGTTTATTCTGAAACTTTTTATACACTTAAGGTGAGTGTTGAGCTCAGGCTATGAAAAACTTTTCTTTTCCCCAATATCCTCTGCATGTTCTAACTTTACATTTAATTTTGGAAGGTGCAAAACACCTGCCATCTATTGTTTTGCTCTCAGCTGTTTAAAGCTATATATCTTTTTAGAGATATAGAGGGCTGTCTGGGAAATATCCCTCCATGTAATATGAAAAATAGAGGCATTTATGACTGGATTTTTTTCTAGATAGCCCTCTTACCTTTCTATCTTTCTGTCTATATACCTGTCTATCTATCTACTTATCTAGCTATCCATCTATCTATCATATTTTTTAGTAATATAGCAAAAATAGTAATAATTAAAAATAATAAAGCAGGGTTTGGCACAATATATTATTGGGTTGATAAGAACATCTTCTTAAGGAGACCACCTTGCTCCAGTGAAGGGATTTTGCAAAAAGGATATAAGGAGAAGTAGTGGCATTGAGGTGACCTTCATCTTATTTACCAAATGAAATGTAAGCAACTTAAAGGAAGGGATCATGGTTTATGCTCCTATAAAACTTTTCATTGTTCTTCTCTCAGCACTTTTCAATGGTAAATACTCAGTAAATTTTGGTTTACTTAGTAAATCACCAGGGAGACAAAAAGCTGAAAGTTCTCTTGTTGATTTCTTAGTCACGTGGATTCATGCCCATGCTATTTGTATTGGTCAGATTAATAGGTACAGTTTTGGGGGTCTACCAAGCACTGAGAAGTCTCCTTTGCTCACATTTACCCTCCTTCCATACCCAGTCTTTTTTTGTTTAGGAAAAAAAACCATTTTTTTAAAACTGAGACTTGTATTTTAGAGATTGTTAACTTCAAAGAGAATCTCAGACTGAAGTTTGAACCTGTCTTAGCATGATACATGATTCTTCTCTTACTAATATATTTATGGATGCAGAAAGGAAACTTGAATGTTTACAGAAAACTTCATGAATATTTGAAGGAATGTCCATCAAGTGGAATTAAGAACTAGTGCTTTTTATACCAGGAAAAAAAAAAGCTATATAGAACCCAAAGTCAAATGAGAATTGTAGGTGCAAACCACATGAAGTCCACTCACTGAAAATAAATATGTAATAGTCCCCCCTTATCCACAAAGGGTATATTCCCATACCCCCAGTGGATGCCTGAAACTGAGGCCAGTATCGCAACCTATATATACTATGATTTTTCCTATACATACGTGCCTTTGCCCTTAAAGAAAACACCTTATGACTTGTCTTTGGCATATCCAAATTTTTAGCATCACTACTCTTGCACTTGGGAGCTATTATTAAATAAAGTAATATGACAGTCGATTTGCTAATCAAGACATCTACTAAATCACTAATGGGTGGAGAGCATATACAGTGTGGAAATACTAGACCAAGGTCTGATTCACATCCTGGATGGGACAGAGTGGAACAGTGTGAGGTCTCATCATTCTATTCAGAACAGTACACAATTTAAAACTTATAATTGCTTATTTCTGGAATTTTTAATTTAAAAATTTTGGACTGCAGCAGACCACAGGCAACTGAAGCCACAGAAAGTAAATCCACAGGTTAAGAAGTGATTATTGTATGTCCTTACAAAGGACCCTAAGATAGCCAAGAACTATTCTTACTGTGCGCTCTAGGTTATTCTAACACTGGTATAAATGCCATACTTGCTCTATGCCTAAAGAATTCTTGTCCTCAAATAAGCTGCCAAGTGGAATTTAGACACCATGTAAGTTGTTCATATAATTTATGGATTAAGAGTATATGATTAAGCTAGTTGGGCTGACCTTCAGTTTCAAGAATTTAAAACCAAAAATGTGTGGAAAGAAATGGTTATCCTCTGGGTCATGATAACACAGTTGTTAAAAACTAAATCATCCAATAACATATAATAACAGGTATCCAATGGTTATTTGTTGATTCGTGCATTATTTTTTAATTCAGCCTATATTTATTGATCATATAATATGTGCAAAGGCCAGACACAAATTCATAAAAACCATGATATACTTTCTGCCCTCCAAGGCAAAATGAAGATCACATTTTATTTTATGTTGACGATGTAATATTTTAGAAATATAGAGTTAAATATAATATATTCAAAAGTTAATTTCAGCTATTTCTTTTTTATTTTTTAAATGTGACTGCTATGGAGTTCCCTGGTGGTGTAGTGGCTTAAGGCTTCGGTGCTGGCGCTGTCAGCGCTGCGGTCTGGGTTCGATTCCCAGCCAGGGAACTACCCACATACCCCTGCCCTCTGCAAATTAAAAAAAAAATGTGACTGCTAGCAAACAGTTACACAAGTGGCACACGTTCTATCTCTCTGGGCTACGCTGTTCTGACGGGACCTGCCTGCCTGCCCTTCAGTGTCACACGGTGAAGGTCGAGAAGTGGGCTGCACTACCAACGCTATTTACTAGCTGCATACGTCCATTGCCAGGGATCTCTGATGAGTGGCATTTAGGCTTTCTGTCTGGACATATGAGATCTTTAAGTCCTCATTTAAGTTTGCATCTCTAGTGCAGTACTGTTTATATAAACATTTTATGTTGTTTTATGTTTCTTGGACCAGTGTGTGCCAAACTTTGGGGATGGTGTCCCTTAGGGAAGAATATAAATATCTTTTTTTAAGTCCTTAGAATTGTACAATTTCTCCAACTGGGTCAAATACCACAATCATTTGCTTAGGTACATCAAGTATCACAGTGAAGAAGAAAGAGAAGATCAGGTGTAACTGGAGTCAAGAAACAACTGAGTAAGTAAGTGGAAAGTCTCTTCTAAGAGATGCAACAGTGAGTAACTGATTGTAAACTGATAGTAAGTATGGCTGATGACCGTGCTGTTCTTCCTCAGGAATTTCCTGGGAGAATTTTCTACTTATTCTTGTAGGTTTTCAATGCTTTGAAGTCAGGAAATATCTCTGTGGTAGACAACATACAAAGAAGGCATGGTTATCCCCCCGTCCCTGTATCCATGCCCCTTTGTCATGTGGCTTTGCAGTTTTTCCCATCAAGAGGTGAAAATTCTTTCTCTGTTCCTTGAATTTGGTCTGCCCTGTGACTCGCTTTGACAAATTCAGCCCAAGGGACATTGTACCAATTGAGTCTGGCCCCAAGAAACATTGCAGGCTTCTGTCTTTCTCTTGGAACCTTGCAACCACTATGAGAACAAGCCTAGGCTACACTGGTGAAAGGTATTTTTAAATGTGGAATAGAAATGAACCATCCCAGGCAAGATCATCCTAGATTAGCTGGCTACAGATACTTAGCAGCTGACCACAGACACGTGAGTTAGCCCATTGAGGCCAGAAGAGCCACCCAATTAAGCCCAGCCCCAAGTACTGGCCCGTAGAATCATAAGCTAAATTGATAATTACTATTTTAAGCCACAGAGTTTTAGGGTGGTTTGTTATGCAGCAAAAACCAACCAATAGAGTCTTCTAATGCTGTTATTTCCTTCCCACACAATAGAATCTAAGTTTCTAAGGTTGGATGACTACTTTAATTAGCTCCTCTGTTAACATTTAAGTGACAAGCCTATTTGAATATTGACATCATATTTATTCCCTAGAAAACCATTTTAACTTTAGATGATACTGGAAGTTAAGCAGGTGTGAGGCTCTGTAAGTCTAGATAGTCTGGTTCTACATGATTTTAATAAAGTCAGCTGGTTTTCAATGTTCTAAAACAATTTCATCTCCAGACTGGAAAAAACTGTTATATATCTATCCTATCTTCAGTGATTCTGATCATTTCAGAATGTTTTCCATTGCTTTATTATGTCCTCTGAAGATTTGAGTTCAGTCATTAAACTTCATCCCCTGGCAGACAAATTGCCAGTATTATTTCCATTTGAGTGGGATAATACTATAATCAGGGTGCTCTTTGGAGTTCCATTCCTCTTCTGGGAAATTGTGCCTGCCTTAATGTAGCTAGCATTAAACGTGGAGGTGACATGTCGTGTGACACTTGGCTATGATAGAGGCTTGAAAAATAAGCATTCTATTTCAAATATGTACATAAGAAAGAGGGTCCTTATAGAAACATATTCTTTAAAAAAATCTGATTCAACGAATGAAGCTACAGGTCATGCCGGCTGGCTCTTGACCAGGCTATTACTTTTTTTGTTAAAACAAAACAAAGTGGAATAGGGGTTTTGGACAAGAATTCCGATGGTGTGGTGCCTGATGAGAAAGCTCCGAGGGAGAAGTATGGGTCTTTGAAGGTATCCAAGGAGGGGCAGAAAGTGGAGGGGGTGTATAAGATGGTGGAGAGTGGAGCCCATTGCTATGGAATCCATATCCCTCAGGAACAACACAATGTGTCACAATAACTTCCCCAAACTTAAGAGGGTTGTGACTGTAAACCTTGAGGAAGTGGATAAGGGGTGGAGTTTTCCATGTGTTAATCCAATTGGCTGATGTGGTCATAAGTATGGAGATGAGAGAAAACTGTGGGATGGTTACAATGGAGATTTTGTGAAATTGTGGGGGAGGGACTGGAACTACCCACATTATGAAAGTGAATGGTCCAATTAAGAGTACCTTAATTTCTGACAGACAGGAGGGTTCTCAGTTATTTACAAGGTGTTAAGTTGTAGAATATTTCCCACCGTATGGGTCGGGGCATAAGAAACAATGGGCACCTGTATCTTTAAATCACTTCCTTTGAACTGAGTTTCATGCCCCAAATCCTGACTACAAAAGTGCAACTCATTGGGCAGGGAGTAAACATCAATCCATCAAAAGGATAGCAGTCCTTATAGGGGGAAAGATGTGGACACTACTCTGAGGTTAACATCAGAACCCGTGGGGAAGCACTTCCAAGATTAGATATTTCCAAGAGATCCAGACGCAAGAGAGAGCTGATAAAATGAGGTGGAACTACCAAAGTGACTTTCTCTTGAAATTCAGATTGGAAGTTGCTGATGGTGATTTTAACTAAGGTTTTTGTTTTGCTTTCTAAAAAGAAAAAAACAAAACAAAACAAAACAAAAAATTGAAGGCCATTCCAGAAGCGAAAAGAGCTCCATTAGTGGGGCCCTGATTTGTTGAGAGGCTTCCCGGCATAGTAGACATGAGCCTGTGTTAATCCCACGGCTGGCTGTCAGCAATTGCTGGAATCTTCATTGAGGCTACTCATTTCGAGAAATTGCAGGTATTTGTCAGGAGTGTAATGCCAGGAAATAGAACATTTTAAAGTTGATGTCAGAACAGTACCTATCAAACGGGGGGTGATAAATTCTCTAGCAGAAATTTTGCTTTTAGGATTTTCATTGAATGAGTGAATAAAAGAGCAATATTTTAAAGCCTATCCCAGATCTCCCCGATGAACCCTTATACATAAATCTTGTCCTGTAATTTTAGCAGAGCCAAGTGAAGGCTCAGAGAAGTCGTTACATGGTACACATGGAGTTTTTCATTCATGGAGCCAAGTAGAGGCTCTAAAATGTCATTACATGACACAAATAAGAGGTTTTGTGGTTGTTTAATAATGGAAAAGTGGGAGAAGAATTGAGCCATCATGCAACACAAGCACAAAAGGCATATCAAATTCAGAGACAGCACTAAGGTCCAGAAATTTTATGTTTCTTTTAAAAGATACCTCTGCACTACTTACATTTTGGAAATAATGGTTTAGAGTATGCCACTGACATGCCGACAGAGTGGCAGACTTCTGGCGAGAAGGTGCTAGAAGAACTGTGTCGTCTCACACTGGAAGTTCTTTGCACTGTTCAACACAGCAGTCCCTAGCTACCTGGGGCTCTGTAAACACATATCTAAATGCATTAAATGTTTTTAAGTAAAACTTCAGGTCAGTTCCACATTTCAAATGTTTCAATTGCAATATTTCATGAGCTACATTTCAAGGGTTCAGTATCTGCCTATGGTTAGAGGCTACCATATTCGACAGCAGAAACACAGAAATACCCATCATCACAGAAAATTCTACTGGACAGCTCTGTTCTTCTTCGTCTTGAACTTTCAAACACCCAAGTCTCTTTGAGGAAATGCCTGGCAACACTTGCCCAGGAATGGCAATTGAAAGAGCTGGTTGGGTTTGTATATCTATTTGGTGAGCACACACGAATAGGAAGGTGAAAACACGTATGTATTGAGATTTGAAATGTGTGTGGCAGGCCTGACAAAAACTGAAATATATGCTTTGGAAAATTAGGTTTGATTGGAGTTCATTACAAAAGGAGTAATGGGTAATTTGGATATCATCTGAGAGGATCCTGGCATCCTCACTCATTTGAGACAAATAAACAGCACCATGGCACTGACAGCCTTCAAGGAGTAGGGCGAAATGTCCAGCCAGGTTTCAGCAAGGAGCCCTGGTCTAGGCACAGATGCCACTGTGATTCAGTCTCTTCCAACATGGAGGACATCAGGAATTCAAATTTGTACCCCGTATCCTGGGAAGTCACCATACTAAAAAACAACCATGCCTGGTATCCCTAAGGAGGTTGCCCCAAGCTCTTGCAATTTCAATCGCTACCAGGATTCTTGCACATGAGCCTGGCATCAAAGTAGCAGAGATGCCAGACTTTGAGGCTACAAAATATGGTGTGGACAGCATTAGTGGGCTGGGTCCTGCATTTGAGGGGTGGGAGACAGTGAGAGGCCTACAGAAGTCTTTTGTCAGCTCAACCAAATAGGGACTTGCAATTATGCAATTTGAGTTGTAAAGAAAATAAGTAAATACAACATTCCTTGCTTATCCACGTTTAAGAAATGAGAGCCATTCTCTGTACAACTGTGTTTCTCAGAGAAGCAGTGGAAGGGAGTTTTGTATAAAGTTTGTATAGTGTAGGCTGTGGGCAGGAGATGAAACTCAGGTAGCCCCCAAGGGCAGAGCAGAGGAGACAGGACCATGGAATGTGGGTTCTGGAATTCAGAGATCATCCAAGGGCATTGAACTCAGAGGAGTCCCAAAACCGGAGACTCAAACCAAAGTAAGGGCCGATAAACAGCAAGTTATGTTATATTTGATCTTAATAAGTGCTGCATTTTATGTGTGTATCTTGATATTTTATATATTCTAATTGTGTTTATTATCACTTCATTTTTAAATTTAACATAGTATATTTAGTTAAAACACATTTATATTATGTTTACTATATATTGGGCACAACTGTAAATTATTTACAAATATGAACTCATCAAATCCTCATAACAATTTTAGTATGTAGAATTGACTGTCATGGTTTAGACATGAAGAAATTGGCACAAAGTGGGTAAGTGATTTCCTGAATATTTCATAGATAGAACTAGTTCTGTTGATATTTAAATCTGGGAATACTGGTTTCAGAATTTGATCTCTTATCCACTTTCCTTTGCTAAGCCATTTTCCATCCCAAGTCTTTCATTCTCCTCTTTGGTGGTTAAAGATAGAAGTTTACCAAAAATGTGTCAGCAGATTCTGTTGAATTCAGCAAAGCAAGACCCTCTCTAATCCTGCAAAAAGATTTTCTGCAAGAAGGTTTTGGCTAATTTATGTTTTTCTTCTCTTACTTCAGCTAAGCAGGAGCCTAACTGAAAAGTGAAGGTTCTCTCCTTTAGAGTTAGGAAGGGGTTGGTTGGGCTACTGGATGAGAAAAAAAGAAGATAGATTAATTTTTATCAAGACATAGTTTATATACCATTCAATTCACCCTTGTAAAGTAGACAATTCAGACGTTTAATATACTCACACATTTGTGTGATCACCACTGTCTAATACTAGAACAGTTTCATCGCCCCCCAAAGAAACCCCCTAACCTTTACAGTCAATCGAGTCTCTCAGGTCCATGCAAACCACTGATCTACTTTTAGTCTTTATTGATTTGCCTATGCTGAACGTTTTATATAAATGTGACCATGTAACATGAGGCCTTTTATATCTAGCTTCTTTCACTTAATAAAATGTTTTCAAGGTGCATCCATCTTGTAGCATTTATGAATGTTTTATTCCTTTTAAGACAAAACAACATTTCATTGTAAGGTTATACTGTATTTCGTTTATTCAGTCATCAGTTGAGGGACAGTTTCAATATGCATTAGATTTGTTACATTCTTTTTAAAGCTGTTATACATTTTCAAACCTAAATTTTCAGATAAACATATAAAAATCAATGTGGAAAAGGACATGAGTGTGAGGGTGTCCAACCTGATCCAGAATTTTTTAAAGTTTTGCAGTGCTCAAAAGGCACACCATCCCATTAATTGGGCTTATTTACAATGAAATCAATATTTATGTGTGCCATGCTTCCAAATAGCTAATAATTTATTAATACATACATTTTGTTAAGTTATTTGGACATAAGTCCTTAATAAATGGAGCTATTAGTCTTTCCTTTAGTCCTGGGAAATTAATTACGGAGATACTAAGGATGTTGTGAGTGTAGAAAACCTGGGAATTGCTGACAAAGGAGTTTACTAGAAAAAGATAGGATAAGCAAATAAACAAAGACAATGAAGTGTGATAAAGTTCTGAAAAACATCCATGTTGACCATGGAGTAGATGGTCCAGCTACAGAGAAGAGATGATACTTCATCAGAGTTTAAGAACGAGGGAGAGTTAACATAATCCAATCCTGCAGAGTGGAAAAGAAAGAGGCCTGGAAAAAGCAAGTGGAATCTGAAACATAGAAAGTGAGTTCTCTGAGATGGATTTCTGAAGAGTACATGAGGTGGAGGCCATCTTTTTCAGAAGAAGCAACTAAGAGGTGAGAAAATGGAGCAACTGAGTGAATGGTCCTCTGGATAGCTGAAGATAAAGGGAATGAGAGAATTCGGATGTTAGCTCATTGTTACTAAGATTCAGAGAAGATCGTTGTATTTAGATTTGCCTGAAAGCAAAACCTGGAGCAAAACTACCGGTGCAGGTAGTTTATTGCAACATGACCCACAAGGCAGGAATCAGGAAAGAGTGTGATATAGGGGAGTGGAGCAACCAGGACAAATGTCCAATGTCAAGGTTGCCACAGTGGGCAATGGGGGCTCAATTCTGTGGAACCTCTGAGAAGTCTACAGAATTCCTCCTCTCAACACTGCTCCCACGACAAAGATGAGGCTGGACATTTAACCCCAAGCTCTCATCCTTTGGGGACTTTAGCTCCCCAGTACTTTTAGACTTCATGTTGAGGGGGTTCCCATGGTTTCAGGGAAGGCTCCAAGATGGAACAGCAGATAAATACCCAAATGAAGGGGATATCTGGCAGTTTGTGTCTTGCATGGAACTGTCTACCGTAGCTAAAATCTGAGATGTCCCTAAGGGATGTGGCTAGGGGAAACAAAGTTGTTTACTACAGAAAGCACTCCTGAGTAGTGAGAAAGAAGCCACGAAAAGGAGAGAGCATATACATTACAGCAGTAATTTTCCAAATGTGGTCCCCAAGACAAGTAGCATAAGCATCACTTGGGAACGTGTCAGAAAGGCAAATTCTTGGGTCTTTTCCCAAACCAATGGAATCAGAAGACCTGATATTGGGCTCAGTAATAAATGAGTTTAAACAAGTTTTCTAGGTGATTCTAATGGATGCTAAAGTGTATGTGTGTGTGTGTGTGTGTGTGTGTGTGTGTGTGTGAGAGAGAGAGAGAGAGAGAGAGAGAGATTCAGGTAATATGTGAGAAGAACAAGCCCAAGCATTGTGTTTATAGATTCATTCAGTTACTTAATACAAATTAGTAGTTACAAAATAGTCACAGCATAAAGAATATAGCCAATAATGTTGCAACAACTACATATAGTGCCAGGTGGATATTAGACTAAGGGGGGGGGGGCGGGAATCAATACATAAATTATGTGAATGTTGAACCATTATGCTGTACATCTGAGACTAATAAAAAATAATATTGGATGCCAACTGTAAATAAAAAAATTAAAATAATCAGCAAAGACAAGAGAAACATGGGCACAAATAAAATACAAATACTACTGTTTCAATTGTAGTCAGTGATTTCTAACCCCATTCCTATCTAGCATTTTACAAGACATATTAAAAGGTGATTAAACTGATTACTTTGAATTTTATTACTTCTTTGTGTCTCTCTTCTGACATGATGAAAAATGAAATAGTCAAATCATGGATAAGGGAAACAAAGAAGTAAGGGAGGAGAAGAATCCACCAACTAGTTAATCAGTGCTTGAAAAAGTGTGAACTGAAGATATGTCCCTTATCCTGCTGTCTATCTTACCCTCTAGTGACAGCTGAAAAAGTAAAAAGTTGTCAGTGCTTCAAGTTGGGGATGGATATCTTTTCAATGCCTACTGGCACAAAGCAGTTATGAGCAAACATAATCCATCACCTTCCATGACTATTTTCTAAGAAAAAAATAAGATGAAAAGTTTCTATCCAATGTGATGATGTGAGAAAAACTGTTTCTTTACTTACAGATATAATTTAGAGTTATAACTGAATACCTATCTGGAAATCATGGCTATCTTCTTTTTGAGGAAATATATCCTTGTGCATGAAGCCTTTCTCTAGAGGGAATGTGGATTTTTATGGTGTTTAGTGATCATAGAAAATAATTGCTCCCATTTTCTATCCAACTCTACTTACAATTGAATCAGTTGACTCTATTGAATCTTACATAGAGCGTTTTATCTAGAATGACATTGGCATTGGAATTGAAAGTGTTACCTGGCTGAGAGATAGAACTAGTAAACCACTGTTGTCCTCTCCTCCAAGGAGAACAGAATTCTCCTTCTTATTGATTGTGTGTAATTGTCTAATGGGGCAAAACTCTTAAGTTTCTTGCCTTGATGAAACACATCATGCTGTGCTGTTTTGAGGTATGATTACAGTAGCTAGAGGTATAATTCGTCTGCACACATTTCAGCACCTGGTTATTCCTTCTTTGTGACTTTTGATAGAGAAGGGCTTTGGATGAAAAAGCCAATGTAAGACCAACCCTGCCTACCACCAGGAGTTCATGCTCATGAGACCGGGAATAGGAGAGATGAGAACATCAATATGTAGTGTGGATTATATCTGGATTACAAGCAAATAAAACGTGTACAACAGGGAGAATGGTCTATCAGAGATTCAATTTCTCTTTCTATTGTCCATGTACTAGAAAGAGATGATGACTCACTTTGGGGCACAGAATCTACTTCTTTACATCATCTATGACAGGAGGGAGAAATGTGTGTGTGTATGAGGGAGGCGATCTATCTTTGTGGGTCAAAGTAGCAAAGTTTTCAGAAAGGCAACTTCAGAGATCTAAAAAGATGGATGTGACATTCTAAGAGGAAAAGAAAGGAAGTTAAGTATTAGACATGATGACTTTTGGACTGGCCCCAGAAGACTTGGGTCAGGGAGCATAATGGAGGGCCACAGAGGATGGGCAGGTAGTCAGAGATTGATAGCAGCTCCAAGCTGAGAAGCCCTATCCTAGCACTGAGCTCTGAACATGGCTCAACAAGCAGTAGACAGGTGGTCACCCTACTATTGCCTCCCCCAGTCAACTACTACTCTAGCCATGTCACCTGAGTGTCCTCCAAGTACCACATTCTGTGCCTCAGAGATGCCCCAAGGTTGTGGCAAGCTCTATAAGGTTTCTTAACATTTAATAAAGTGAAGATGCTTGGTCCATTCATTTGTATTGTAGTTAGCTATCTAGCAGATGGAGAGTCCAAGCCCCTACACGCTGATGATAGATTGAAGTATATCTGTTACCTATGCAGACCCTGGCAACACAATGTGAATTTATAAAGATTCATTAACATGTTTTCCAAAATGCAAAATTTTGAGTTTAAAAATAAGATGACTGACATTCCCTGAATGAAGACTTACTATAAAGCTATAGTAAACAAGACAGTGGACTATTGATGAAAATGACAAACATCTCAATGAAACAGAAAAGAGATCCCATAAACAGACCACACACATGTAGTCAGTTGATCTTCGAGGAAGTAGCAAAGGCAATTCAAAAGCCAAAGTTTTTCAACAAATGATGCTGAAACAAGAGGAT